>WAAG01044976.1:53202-91742 GCA_013390105.1 Tichodroma muraria
CCTCCCCTCCCCCGCCCGGCCGTGCCAGGCCCGGCCCGGCCCAGCCAGGCCACGAGGGCGGCGGCGGAGCGGCCGGGCAGCACCTGATACCTCTGCTCCAACCGGGAACCAGAAGAAGAAACTTTCCCGGGTTCTCACTTAAAATGTGTATTCACAAAGGCGTACCCATGCTTTTCATTGATTTCATCACATGTCGATATTACATATTGGCCAATCAGGCCCAAACCACAACAGTATGTGAAGATGTTTGAGTCAAGTTAATAATAATTAGGAACAATAGTATGTACTTACAACGCTGGTAGGAGATCTAACTTGGAGTTCTTTTGAAACAATGAGAGAAATGGACATGGAGGAAAAAAGAGAGATGGAACAATGCTCCATTGCCCATTTGTTTGTTGTCAGCAACATAATTTGAGGAAATATGAGCTTTCAGGCTGACAAATGATTTAATTCTCCAGGCTTGAGGAGGAAAACTGTTTTGTTCTGCCAGCTATATATCTAATATCCAGATATTAGAACTATAAACCATCATGTGACAGTAGTTTTGCAGAAATTTGAGTAATTTCTTTTTGTTTGTCACTCTTCCCTGGTGACTTTATAGCCCTTGCAGTTGCGGAGGACCACTGGGAGGATTAAGTCATGGTTTGCCAGCCTTTGACACGAACTAAAATGTATGCAAAGGCTTTTGGGACTGAGTCTTATGGGATATCATGCCAGGACATGCCAAAGAAGATCTAGGAAGATGGAAACACTTGTGGGTTTATTAAGAAATCTAAGGAATGTGGAGTATTTCACTTCAATAAATGTCAATCTCTAGCTTCCGGCTCACTGCTTCTGAGACAATTTCCTCTTACTTGAGCATACGTCTGGAAGGACAACAACCAAAGCTAGAGAATGTTTGCTATCAGCCTCTGCCATGAAATGGAGGAAAATCATGTATTGACCTTCTTTTCTTTCCAGTAATTCCATCCTCTTCGAGATATTGACACAAGAGTAGAAATCCTGGTTAGTAGTACAGAATAAAGGTGCCTTTCAACACCCGAAGTTCACCCTGGCTAACAAAGCTGCATGTACTGCTACATGGAGTTCACTGCACAGCTGAGCAGAAAAAGAGAAGGGCCAAATGTGGTTCATCAGCACCTCCAGCAGAATTGTTAGGGCCACATCGAGAGTATTGTGATCGGTTCTGGACTCCACAGTTCAGGAAAGACAAGGAGCTACTGGAGAGGGTTCAGCAGAGGCCACAGAGACGATGAGGAGTCTGGAGTGCCTTTCTGATGAGAAGAAACTGCTGGGCCTGTTTAGTCTGGAGAAGAGAAGACTGAGAGTGGATCTCATCAGTCCATACAAATCTCTCCAAGGTGGGTGCCAAGAGGGTGATGCCAGACTCTTTTCAGTGGTGCCCAGCGGCAGGATGAGGAGCAATGGCCATAAACTAAACCACAAGAAATTCTTCCACTCAACATGAGGAAGAACTTCTGTTCATTGAGAGTGGCAGAGCATTGGAACAGCTGTACATGGAACGCGTGGAGTTTCCCTCTCTAGAGGCATTCCAAACCCACCTGGATGCACTCCTGTGTCACCAGCTCTAGGTGACCCAGGGGGTTGGACTGGATGATTTCCAGAGTAATTCTGTGATTCTGTGAAAATGGTTGGAGGAGAGGCAAAGGGTATAGAGGGAAGAAGGATAGAGACAGATGGATGGCATTGAAGTATCTGATAAGCTGCATTCCTTCCCTATTTTCAGCCACAATGAGAATTGTGTCCTGAATAGTTGTGTCAACCCAATAGATATTTCCCTAGGTCAGGGTGTCCTTTCCCAGCTCCTCACTGCAAAGTTGTCTGTATTTATCATCCATGGCCAGAATTAAATGATATAATACCCTGAGTTTGAAGGGATCATCTATCTCCCGAGTCTGGTCTGGCCTCTCTGTCAGAGCCAAGTGCCTCCAGTACGCCTACCTGGCTGGTGACTGGGACTCACCAGTAACCACCACACGTGGAAATAGCTTCCCAATAGGAATGTTTGGGGTTTTGGCCTTCCCTGCAATCAAATGGAATTTGCAGCTCTATGGCCAAACACTACCCAGACAGTGAAGGACATTTTAATACCAAATCCATGAACAAATCAATTTACTGCAGTAAAGCTACTTAGGGGGCCCATCTGGTAACTGCTAATTTACAGACTGGGCCATCTGCCACTATCACAAGCTGGGAAGACTGGAAAAGTTACCCAACATAGCCAACAGTTTGGCTTTGTTTTCTTCTCCACCCTCCCACCCCCCCCAATCCTGTGTTTTGTTTTGCCGCTAACTGACAGCAACACAGTGGTTTCTGTTCTGAAATCCAGATTTTTCAAACATTGGATAATCTCGTGCTGCTGCTGTGACTCAGCAGTTGTCCTTGGTATATTTATGCAGCATTGAAGCTGCTGACAACAGGATGGTTTGGGAAACTGGGTTTCTACCCAGCGCCTGCATATTTTAGGTTGGTGTGACAGGATGTGTGGAAAATTTATTTTAAATGTATGTTTTTGAAGCTTTAGTCCTCTGGAGTTGCAGATGCCTTCAGGTCCAATGGAAAAAAATTGATCATAGAATCATGGAATGGTTTGGGCTGGAAGAGACCTTAAAGATCATGTAGTTCCAACCCATGATATGTGTGACGTGGAGAGCAAATCCGCTAAGAGGTGCAGGTTTGTTCTGTGCTTGAGTTGGTTTTGACCGTTTTTGACCATGCGTGGGGAGCTTGAAATTCTTCACACTTTACCCTGCTTGAGCAAGACAATGGTTGGTTTTGTTCAAGGTCTGTGTGACTGGGACACAATATTCTGTTTGAAGATGATGTGGGGAAGATGAGCTAAGTGGCTGGAGATGTCAGGGCAGGTTTACGCAGGATATTAGGAGAAAGTTCTTTCCCCAGATGATGTTCTGACCTCATGGTCAGGCAGCGGTCATGGTCCCAAGCATTTGGACAGCACTCTCAGGCACAGGGTGGGATTGTGGGGTGTCCTGTGCAGGGCCAGAAGTTGGATTCAATGATCCTTGTGGGTCCCCTCCAACTCAGGCTATTCTGTGATTCTGTGACTCAATGATAAATACTACAGCAGAAAGTTCTGACTAGGCAAAGCCTTAGTATAGGACAAATCCTATAGATTTCAGAATCTATACATCTGAATCATCATCTACACATTTCAGAATCTAGACAGATTACAGCTTTCCTTTGAGAAATTTGCCTTTCAAAAAGGGTTGGGGTTTAATCTCTCCTTTTTTCTCTGCTAACTGGATAATGTTTTAGGCACCTGAGCAGTGGAAGTGGTGGCATATAGGATTTGCATATTCTTCAACAGATGGGGAAAACCAAATCAGTGCAACAGACCCAACACTGATCTTCTGAAGGTTTGACCCCGAGAACTCCTTTCCCTTTTTTTTTCCTAAAAGGGGGAAAATTCAGCAGCAACAAAGTTTGTTGCCAAGGCAGAAACCCAAAGCCCTTTCTTACTTCATGAGACTAATGGTATTCTGCCCACTGGACACAGACTTTCCAGTGGAAGTTTGGAGCTGGAGTTTCTTTTCCATCTGAGCATGCTTTTCCTCACTTAGTGTGATTGAATGTGTTATCCTTAGGGGACACATTAATTGAATTCTCTATCAGGCTCTGCTTTAAGAACGAGGAGGGCCCAGAGGAGAGATTACCAATAGGGGTTCTGTGGCTAAGGTGATTAAAAATTATTTGGCTGTGGAAGAGAGAATGTTATTGTTCTCCATTGTGTTTCTCAGCAAAGAGATAACACTGAGACTGACTACAGGGTGACAGGTCATACATGTTTAATTTGAACAGCTATAAAAAGAAACTTGCAGTAGGGCTGCTCATTGGGAATCTAATAAATAAAAGTTAATATCATAGCTCAGTGTAATTCCAAGGATAGCTCTTCATGAGCTCTTCTTAGAATCCAAGCTATCAAAAACTTAAGATGGGAGGTTGTTGTCGAGAGCAGAGTAGATCTGAAAGGCAGAATTCCATATTTATATGATGGAATTTGGGTGATGTGTTGTGCACTAATCTGTATTGTGCTCACAAAGCTTGTATGTCAATGAACCATAGAATCACAGAATATCCTGAGCTGGAAGGGACCCACAAGGATCACAGAATCAGACCCTTGGCCCTGCACAGATGCCCCAACAACCCCACCCTGTGCATCCCTGAGAGCATTGTCCAAATGCTCCTTGGGCTCTGGCACCCTTGGGGCTGTGCCCATTCCCTGGGGAGCCTGGGCAGTGCCCCCGCACCCTCTGGGGGAAGAACCTTTTCCTAATATCCAGCCTAACCCTGCCCTGACACAGCCCCAGCCATTTTCTCAGGCCCTAGACTGCTATCTGCCTGTTCTACAGCTGTGGAGTAGAGGCTCAAACCCACCCAAAGTTGCCCTAGGTCCCCTTGCCATGGTTGTGGTGGGTGCTCTGATTATCAATCTCCTCTTATCTCTTGTCACCTCCCTGCTGGAGCCATAGTGAACAGGATGGCCCTTTGTGCTATGGGAGAGATCCTTCCTGTGCAGCTGTTTGGCTGAAGGCAGCTGTGAGGGCTCAGGCTCTGCCCCAGCTGTGTCTCGTTCCTCACAAAGCTATAAATGAGGCTGAAATGCAGTGTGGAGCTGTAATTTGGGTAGGGATGAGAAGAGAAGAGGGGAAGCTTCAAGTCCTTGGATCTAGATCTGGCTTCCCAGAGTCTTGATGTGCCTCCTGTGCTATGCAAGAATCTCAGGATAGGCTTTGTGTGCTTGATGTCCTAGGATGCTGCTGGAGGTCCCCCTGGCCACATGCCAGGCTCCCTGTGATACTCTGTGCGGCAGGGTTTTGTCTTGAGTCACTGACCCTGCCAGAAGATGCTTTAATGTTTCTGATTCTACCTTAAATGTGCAAACAGAAAGGCAGGTACACATCCTGCTCTGAGCCTGAGTACTGTAAGATTACAAAATGCCTTGTAGGGGTTTAGGCTGTTTTATTGAAGTCTGTGGTTTGTTTTTGCCTGCTTTCCTCAGGAATGCACTCATGGGAGAGGCACTGCACCTCCTGCAGTGTTGGAGCCTGAGGAAATTGGCCACCAGGAGCTGTGATTTCCTTCTCCTGTGATCCTCCAGCTGTTCCACCTCTCTGTATGCTGTGAGTCAGGCATTGCTGAAATAACAAAATACCTGATGCAAACAGCTCTCAGCTCTTTAATCAGTGCACTGGGGGAAAGAGTTGGATATAGGTGCCATGGTGGACTTCCTATTTCTGAAAGTAAGTTAAATAATTATCCATTGCTTTGCAATTTAGAAATGATGGCAAGAGGTGCTTCAGCCTCATTTGTGTGAATTCTGCTGGAATTCTGCAGTGAGAATGGACCAATGTGATCTCATTATGTTTCTTGCTCTGGAGGATACTACACACATAAACAAGGTCCCTTTGTCTTCTGAATAAGTTAATCACTAATATTTGCGGTTATTCCTTTCCTTATTGGAAGTTTCTTTGCTCAGTAAAACTTAGGTTTTAAACTGTGTCTTTCAACTGTAACTTCAAGGCTTTGCTTTGGTGTTTGTGGCAGGAGCAAAATCTTGCCAGTGTAAAGTATCCTGAAAAGTCTTGAGCAGAGATATCCACAAGTACGGCTTGAGCTTCTGAACTGCGGGGAGTTGTGCACAATGAGGGGGGTGGAGAAAAGATCCCTGCAAGAGGTGGACTGTACCTTTAAAAACTGCCTAAGAAAACAAGTCATTTCCTCATGCTGAGTCTAGGCCTCTCTGTTTGTTTTCGGAGGATTATTGCTGCCTGGGTGTTTTAGCTTGTAAAATAATCACGTGGGAACTCAAGGGATTGGCAGTACAATAATCCAGCAAGTTCCAATAACAAGTTGTCTTTGCCTTGGCCATCAGTGTTTCACTTTGCTGGTCCCTTTGATGAAGAGAAGAGCCAAGTGCCAGCTGGCAACGCTTGACTTTCGGGCACCTGGAATGTCCCATCAGCACTTGCCTCAGGAACTAGGCTTAAGTTTGTGTAGCCAAGAATTCCACGATCATGCTGAGGCCAAAAACTTGGTTAGATTTGGATTTCTGTGGCTAGGAATGGACACCTTTGAGGCAAGAATGTAGAGTGGGGCCGTAGTATTGTCCTGTTCTTACTGCTGCCTGTAGTGGAGGTGGGCAGGAATGAGCAGGGCTCAGTTGGACAGCCAAGTTGAGAAGCTGTCAGTGTTTGTCAGATAATCTTTCCAGAAGTAAATCTGTTATAACATGGCTTTTCCAGACCTCTAGAAAAGCTTCTGCTTTTCAGAGGCAGTGAGCACTGAGCTCTTAACTGCAGTTTTGTTTAGAGGTTAGGGAACATTTCCCCCAAGCTTAGTAAATTAAAAGTCATACATAGCAAAATTGGTTATTTTAGGGTCGGTGTAAATCTTGATATGAAATGGTTTAACCTACTCAAGTAACGCAATGTTTTAATAAAGCTGCCAAGAAAAAAGTAAAGGGCTGTGGTTGTGCTCATTATTGCACAGAATAAATCTTTCAAGCTCTGCACAGAAATGGGCAGAACAGAAGACAAGCTGACTCCCCTATTTCTAGACTCAGCAACATATCAAGGCTTTAAGAGTGGCTGCTGCTTGCAGTGTGAGGAAAGGTGGTCCTTCCAGCCTTCCCCAGCAAGGTGACGTGGTCCTGTCCCTAAGGGGACTGTTGGAGCTCTAAAATATTTGAGTGGGAGTCTGTGACTTGAGGTTTAATTTGGTCCTTGCTGGATAATGCATCCTTGTTGGGGCATTCCCTTGACACTTAACCCATTTTGCTGTTGTCCAGAGAAGCTGAGGACTCCCCATCCCTTCAAGTGTTCAAGATTGGACAGGGCTTGGAGCATACTGGTCTAGTGGAAGGCGTCCCTGCCCATGACAGGAGTCGGAATGAGATGAGCTCCAAGGTCTTTTCCAACCCAACCCAGTCTGGGATTCTATGAGTTGCTGTAATATAACTCCCCTTACTTTCCCTCTTACCAGGGTTTCCTGCAGAAGCTTTACATAAAGCCAAGCCTCTGGCTGGGGTTGCTCCAAAACCATTCACCTCGAAAGGGGTGTGTTTTTATACCATCACATCTTCAAGGCCTTTGAGTCCAAGGGTGTCTGTGCTTGTGGGCTCTTGACAGGTGAAATGAAGATTGTGAAGAGAAGCACGAGCACTTCTCTGCAGGTTCCGCTGCTCCACCTGATGGCCGCAGAATCATAGAATTCTGAAGGCTGGAAAAGACCTTTCAGATCATCAAGTCCAGCCATCCAGTCAGCACCATGTTCTCCACTAAACCATGTCCTCAAGTGCCACCTCCGTATGGTTTTTGATGGTGAATCCATCCCTGCCCTGGCAGCCTGTTACGGTGCTTTACAAACCTCAGTGTTATCTTCTGGGTGCAATTAATAATTTGGATTTATGGTGTTTATGTAAGAGTTGTGAAGAGGAGTTGTCTTTGTTGGCAGTTCAGTGTTGTCAGGCCTTTGGCTGAGTCACACACTAGGAAAGGAGGCATCTGGCAGCAGCAAGTCCCACTTTTGTTCTGTTCCTCACAATTAAGCTTTGTTTACCTTGAGGTTGTCTGAGGTATTATTAGTCCAATTTTTGTCCTTAAACCTTTCCTAGGGGAAAAGTGGGCTTAAAGTGTGATTTAAAACCAAATTGGTTTTATTTTTTCATTCAACTGTGAATCAGTCAACTGCATTTTGTGACTTCATACAAAGGCCCTAATTTCAACTCTGAGTAAAAGGGGATATTTTTGTGCTGTCTCTGTTCAGCTTTAAAAAAGGAGCTCTCCTGACTCAAGATGTGCAGTGACTCGTGTGAGAACGCATCTGTGGTCAGAGTTACGGGTCAGGACATCTAAGATAAGACTCATGAAATAAAACTAGACCCCCTGGAAGCATCAGATCCCCTGCATTAAGGAAGCTGCAGTTAAGTCAGGTGCTGAGCTTACTTGCTGTGGTATCTGGCATAGATCCATCATTGCTTAGCTGGAGAGCTGAGCCAGCCACAGGCAGCTTTTGGAAACAAATAGGGGTGAAAAAGGATTTGTCCTACAAATGCATAAAACCTTCACTCTTCAAACAAGGGTGTGTAAGTGGCCAGCATCTTTTCTGGACATTTAATCACATTTTTTATGAATTGAGCCAGAATGCAACATCATCTCTGTTGCCCACTCACACAGAGGTCCAAAGCTGATCCAGATGCTGCTCAAGGCCAGCTGACTTATTAATTTCTTTGGGGAGGGATGCATTTGAGCATCCCTCAAAAGGGAAATGCAAAGAATGAAATGAGCATCCCTCAAACTGAGAAATGCACATCAAAAGCTGCAGATAATCAACATTCCCCCCAGTGAGGAGAAGATAAACTCCATGTTATTGGCATTTCCATCAGTCCCTGAAAGGGCTTGTGTGAGGGTTTGGGTGAGGCTTGCCAGCTGTTCCCTGGTCAGGGAATGAAGGAGGCTGCAGGACTGTTTCCTGCACAAGCTTGATTCCAGCCCTGGTCCTACCTCAGAGCCACGGTCATAAGTAGTGGGGCAGTGTCACTTACATGGGTCTTATCTAATCTCTCAGATGTCCTCATTTTGAACTCGTGTTGCTTAGGCTGGAAGGGATCACCCAGCCCAAACCTGCTGCTGCAGTGGGATCACTGAGAGCAGCCTGTCCAGGACTGTCCAGCTGGGATCTGAATATCCCCACAGCTGGAGATTCCACAGCCTCTCTGAGGGGCCCGTTCCAGTGTGTGACCAGTCTCATGGTCAAAAAGGGTTTTCTTGTGCTCAGATGGAATTTCATGTGTGTTTGTGCCTCATTCCCTCCCATCAGGTACTTGGGCACATTGATATGATCATCCCTGAGCCTTTTCTCCAGGTTGAGCAGTCCCTGCTCTCTCAAATTGTCCCCACATGAAAGATGCTCCAGTCTCTTCATCCTCTTTTGGTCCTTTGCTGGATTTTCTCCTGTAAATCCATAACTTGTACAGAGGGAGCCCACATTTAATAACACTCCCTCAGTTGTAGCTTCCTTAATATTGAGTAGAGAGGCAGGATCACCTCCTTCCCCATCCTTCAGTCTCTTCAGAAAAGGAATGAAATGATGCCTTTCATTTACAACCATGGTAATCGTTAGGAATAACAACAAAAAAAAACCCACCCCAAACCCAGATGTGTAAAAAGAATTATTTCCAATGCAGCAGGGATATGGTTTTAAGAATATTTTCATGCAAAGACTACTTGTATCAGAAAAGCACAGGGAAAGAGTGGAAACTACTGAATCTAGATTTTGTGAGTGGTGTGCATTGCAGCGATGGGCTGTAAGGGAGCAAAATGCATTTGTTGTGTAAGGAAATAACTAGGGAAAGGGCATCAGGGGAAAAGGAATGCTACAGGAATAAATGGCCACAAGGAATTGCAAATTCAGATGCTGGAAAGGGTGAGAATTTGTTCTGGCTAAATGAATGGGTGGAAAATACTATTGTCCAAAAGTGTAAACTCAAATATTGCTATTTTTAGACTTGTTATTCCTGTTTGGTTTTTTTTTCTCAGTGGGTCATTTTGGCTCTAGTGACCTGGAGGTGTGATTTTGTAGATGCCTGAGATATGGCAGTCAAACTTTGCAGAGCTTGCAGTGACAGTACCACTGGTGTGATTTTCTGTGCCACTCATCCCATCCCTTAACAGTTTTCTTACCAGCACCTTTCAGGCTTTGCTCTGGAGAAGTTTTACACATCCAAACAGACTACCAAGCTCAATGGAACATTTCTTTTTTTTTTTTTTTTTGCAGAGAATGGCAGCTTTGTCAAGGTTCTTGGTTCCTGCTTTGCCATCAGTTTAACCTGTGGTTTCCACAGATTTGATGTAAATTTGCCTTCCTCAAGGCCTTAATTTCTATCAAGCTGCTATCATAGGAGCAACAGAATTCTTCCCTGTGAGGATGGTGAGGCCCTGGCACAGGGTGCCCAGAGAAGCTGTGTCTGCCCCTGGATCCCTGGAAGTTTTTCAGGTTTGACAGGGCTTGGAGCAGCCTTGGACAGTGGAAGGTGCCCTGCCCATGGAACGAGACGAGCTCTAAGGTCCCTTACAACCCAACCCATTCTGTGATTCCAAATATTCATTCCAGCAAGTGTTTACTGGCTATTACATCTCATCTAAGTTGTTATTTACAGATTCTGATGGTGTTTCAGCTGGAGAGCTTTAACAGTGGAGTCCCCCATCTCAAACCTGCCTTTTGAAAGCAGTGTTATATTAAGCTGTTTTTTTATTACTGGCAACTTCAGCAGTTGAATTTGGACCTTGGGACTTCAAAGCAGCTGCTTGGTTAAGGAAGGGTTGCTGAATAAAAGCTCCCTGCTCTGCTCCCCTCCCCCTGCTTTACTACGCTCCCAGCTGTGTGAGCCCAGCAGCAAGGAAGGGAAGCTGGCCTTGAAGTGAATCTAAAGAGGAAAGAGAGTGGTAAGAGGAGAGGTGGAGTCAGCCGGTAAATGCAATAGCAGCCCGCAGCGTGGGAAGATGAGAAAGCAGCAGCAAAGGCACTGATGGTTCGGTCTCTGTGCGGGTGAGCTCCGCGGAGCAAGGGCTGAATAGAAGGGAGGACCAAGGAGTTTAAAGAGTGAACGCACTCGGTGAAAAGGCAGGGATTACACTCCTGTTTCTTTCTGGAGTAACAATCAAAGGGAAAAGATAAGGGGTACAAGGAGGAAGTGAGTGAAATCAGCACCAAATTCCATTTAAAATATGAGCCTTTAATAATCAGGGGTTGTGATAGCTGAAAGACATTTGGATGTGTCTTTGGTGTAATGCAGGAAGCAGAGAATACTCAACAGGGTTGTGAGAATCCTGTAGGCATGATACTCTTATTTCATTATATTCTTATTTTGCTTGTGTAACAGTGCTCCAAGCTGTCCCTGGCAATACAAGTTTTTCTCTTTAGTGCAACTCAAGTGTTACTGTATTTCATGGTATGAAAGTGACTGTCAAATACATTTTTTTTAAATTTAACTATTTTTTTTTCTAAGGGATTAACAGAAACCTGGAGACAATAGGATGGTATTTACTTTCTTTAGCACTCTTGCCTTCCATAGAGAATAGGGTGGCTTTTAGCCAAGTCTAACACGTTCAAGTTGAACTCCACATATTTTAGGCAGCTTTTGGTAAATAAATCAGTTTTAAAATGCACCGAGTAAAAGTATCAGACTTAGGTCACTTTGATCTGCTAAAAATGTCCTGACAGCAACTTTGAAGATTTGGAGGGAGCTGAAAATATCTACAAAAGGAAACAAAATTGGGGTAAAACTGTTTATATATTTTGGGGTAGTGCAATACCTACTCTGCAGTTCCATTTTGTCAGACCACTATAGGCGCACTTAGTCCCTGCAGCTGCTAATGGCTCCCACCTTCCAGTGAGGGAGGATTTCTTGCTCTCTTTGAACCACAAGAAGGTGGAGCACAGAAGTGGCTGGCTCAGCTTTTCCACAGTGCTTGAAGTAGACCCTCAGTGTGGGGCCCTGTGCCTCAGCCAGCATCTTACCACAGAGACATCTCTTTTATCTGAGATTTATGAGGCTGGCAGTAGGGTTGGGGTTGAGTGGTTGTGCAAACAACACAAGGGACAGGGCTGGTTTTTTCTCTGCTGTAGTGCAGCCCCTCCAGTGCAGCTGTATCTCCCCTTGGTTAGCAAACCCACAACTATGTAGGTAGTCCTGGGTAACAGCAGTGCTTTGCTTACCCCTTTCCTGTGGCAATGGTAACAGACCAGAAAAGACATAAAACTTTCTTCCAAAGTTTTTCAGAATTTAATGTGACTCTGAACTTCATTCTGCCAGCCAAGTACTGCTAAAATGCTAAATCTTTCTTGTAGTTTCCCTTTGGGTACTGGAAGGCCACAATTAGGTTACCCAAAGACTTTTCTTTTCCAGACTGAACTATCCCAATTCTCCCACCCTTTCCCCACAGCAGAGGTGTTCCAGGCCTTTGATCATCTCTGTGGCTTCCTCTGGACTTCAGCAATTCCACATCTTCTGCTGTTGGAGCTCAGGGCTGGAGGCAGCTCTGCAGGTGGGATCTCACCTGAGCGGGGCAGAATTCCCCCTTTCCTGCTGCCCACACTGTGGGATCAGCCCAGGGCATGGGGGATTCAGGGCTGGGGCAGGTCCAGCTCTCACCCACAGCACCCCCAAGTCCTTCTCCCAGGGCTGCTCCATCCCAGCCTGGATTAATTCTGGGGGTTGCCTGGACCCAAGTGCAGCACCAGCACTTGGTCTTGTTAAA
Source organism: Tichodroma muraria (assembly GCA_013390105.1). Lineage (NCBI taxonomy): Eukaryota > Metazoa > Chordata > Aves > Passeriformes > Sittidae > Tichodroma > Tichodroma muraria. Next base: position 65,502 of record WAAG01044976.1, read on the forward strand.
CCTCATGAGATTCCCATGGACCCAGTGCTCGAACTTGCCCAGGTCCCTCTGGATGACCCCATCCTTCAGGTGTGTCCCTGCCACTCAGCCTGGTGAGCTCTTCATGCTCCAAATGAGCTGATGCTGTTGCATGGTTTATCTGCAGGTTTACGTTTCCCCCTTTTGGATCACCAGCTCTGTTTTCAGAGGAACTTGCTGTTTATCCTGATTTCTCTGTAGGCTCAATGAGCCCACACACTCCACTCTCTTCTTGCCTGTGTGTAGCAGATCTACTCTACAAGTAGAGCAACACTGCTGTAAGAGCAGCTTTCACCATGCTGCAGCTCAAGGCTTCATTTCCATATGGCTGGCTTAAAAGAGAACAGCTTTCCTTGGGCTTTCTCTTGTGGCAGAATGCCAGGCTCCCCCACCTTCCTGCTGGGGCTGTGGTGGCTTGCTGAATGATAGGATAAAGCCACTTTTCTTCCCCTCCTTCTCTGTTGAGGACCTCATGCAAGCCCTTCTCTCTGAAAGGCATGTTAGAAGCCTTGAAATGCATAAGGGTATCAAAGTGTGATGTGAGAGAATAATCTACATAATCAGATTTTGGGGTTTATCTGGGCTTTTTGTACAGAAAAGGCCATGTATGACATGTTCAGTGCATGAAAACCTCCTTTTTTCATCCCTTTTTCTGTTTATTTAGCCTGCAAAAAATGTCTCCTTTTAGCCTAACTGGCATGGAAAAAAGTATTGGAGGCCAGAGGAGAATTTGAAGTGACTCTTCAAGTTGCAAAAGCCCAAAATAAATGAGGTGGATTTTTTTAAGACAGAGTATCCATGCTAACAAAAAGGTACCAGATGAGAAATAGGGAATAGTTCAGCTTGTCTGATCTGATGTTTCAGGAGACAGTGGACCAGGTGAGTCTGGATTTGGATGTTATCTATTATCAAGCTTGGCTGATTTTAAAGAAGGATTTTGATGGATGGGGTTGTATCGTAGGTGGACTCAGGCTGTGGGTACACACCCCCAAAACATTTTCTCTTTGCAGTGGTCTTGATAATGCTGGACTGGGCAGTGAAGTGCTGCCTCTCCTGGAGGGATCAGTAGCAATGAGGTACATTTTGTAGGTACATTTTGAGGATGATTTCAAATTTGATGCAACTCAGTGAGTTGCAGCTCAGACTGGACTCACGCTGACTTGCCCTCGAGGTCTCAGAGCAGATGGTGAGAAGGTAAAAAGGTGATTCTGAGCAAGACAGGGGCTGGCAGCCTTTGAGATTAATTTTTTTGGACAAACAACAGAATGAAAGGGCACAAAATTCAGGATGCCATAATATTTTGTGCCATCTGTGATCTATTAGATTATGGTAATGTTGAGAACAACTAGTGTTTAATAACTCACTGCCTCAGACAACCTGGGGAAGGGTAAATCCAGAGTCATCCATCTGTGCTTTGCTGGAGCTGCTCTTAGGGATGATCCTGGAAGTTGTATCTTTTGAGGGAGCAAGGAATGAATATGCAATGATTTCTTTAGCTGAACTTGTTTGTGAAATGCTGGCTTTTCCCAGGAAAGCACATACAAAAATAGCAGCCAGCCCTGTTCTAGCCATGGAGCATATGTCTGTAGGCTCAGCTTTGAAGTTCAGCAGTTGTTGCAGCTTTTCCGAAGTGGTTAAAATGCTTCTGTAATGGAAGTGACCTGAGCACTCCATTATTGCATTCCCCCACCTCTAGGCTGCTGCTTAGAGTCCCAAAAGGAATCTTTAAAATTCCTCAGTGCCTCTGATGCCAGTGTGGGAGAGCTCAGCTGTGCTTCCTGGGCTGGTTTTGTGTCCCTGGCAAGCAGATCCTTGCAGCTTGAGCTGTGTGTAAACCCCACTGTGAGCACTGCACATTCTTTCCTGTGCCTTCCCCTCTCATCGGGCTTGTTCCTCAACCCCTTTTATTTGGCAGAGCTTTACTAAATTGCATAGAAATGAAGCTACTTCTCACCTCTGCAAGGTCTTGCTTCAGCTAAAAGAACTGCATTCATTTTTCAACTCCTCCGAGCTGGAAGTTTTCTTCAGCAACATGGAATGATTCCTGCTTTTGGATGAAGTCTGTGTTAGGCCATTACAGAAATTAGGCAGCTGCCCAAAAGTCTGCCAAGGGGCAAAACCTACTTGCCATTAAAGCTTTTAACAAATGAGATTGGTAGGTAAGTCCATGACCACCTGGGCTCCTGTGCAGCAGGATTCCTGTGGACATCAAAACCCTGAACAAGTCTGATGTTATAGAAGTGACCTAATTGAAAATACAGCCAGTAATGTAATTATCATCAGGAAACAGCTCACCTTCTGTTGCTTAATTATATTTTCCTTGTATATTTAGTCTGCTTCAAAGAAGCTGCCTTGGATGGCACACAGGGTTTCCCTTTAATTACTGCTATATGGTAATTGTCATGTAATTATGCTGTTATGAATATAATGTGCGTGTATTAGTGTGGGGCAGTGATTTATGGCATGTAAGCATATTTTTAAAGTGTTATAGATGTTCTCCACACAGCCCTTTAATGACAAGAGTCTCTCATAGCCATGGAGTGTTTTAATTTCCCAGTGTTTAAGGTCTTATGTAATAATGCTGCTTCATCATCCAGTCAATACTATGGGAATTACACTACTTGCTTGTGGTGAGGTATTTAACGATCCTCATCATGCTTGCAAAATTTGCTAGTGCAGAAATAAATTGGGCATCATGATAAGACAAGGGGGAATGGCTTTGAGAGGAACAGCGGAGTTGTCTTTACAAACAAGCCCTGGGTCTGCTGGTAGATAAAACCAGCACTGGGAGATAAAAGAAACAATGAGAAGTATTCCACTGATTGATGACTAGAAAAAGATATTTGCTTTTACAAATAAACTCTAGGTTTGCTGATAAATGAAATTAGACATTGTAAGATGAAAGAAAACCCCTAAATTCTGTAAGAATTAAAAATTAAAGGAGAGGGTTATACATTAGAGGGGAATCCTCGGTATCAGGCATTCCAGGAAGTCTGTACCTCTCAAGTACCTCAGCCAATGGGGAAAGAGAGAGGGAAATGCGGCCGGGAAATTGGGATAAAAAGGAGGCTGTGTCCTCCAAAAATCTGAGACATCCCAGGGGAATGCCCCATGGCCTCTCCCTTGCTGCAAGTAACGTAACAGGACTCCTCTGTCTGCTTTTTGGACATAAACCTCTGATGTTTGTGGATTAATTTTCCTGACAGCTTTAAGCTGAAAGAGTTGATTTAGATGTGATATTGGGAAGGAATTGTGTGTTCCCTGTGAGGGTGGGGAGGCCTTGGCACAGGGTGCCCAGAGAAACTGTGTCTGCCCCTGGATCCCTGGAAGTGTCCAAGGCCAGGCTGGAGAGGGCTTGGAGCAACCTGGGCTAGTGGAAGGTGTCCCTGCCCACGGCAGGAGGTGTAACAGGATGGGTTTTAAGGTCCTTTCCAACCCAAACCATTCCATGATTCTGTGATGCTACCTTTATATTAACTACTTTCATAAACAGGTCATGACCCCAAAGAGGTGACAGAAAAGGTTTTGAATCCCTTACTCCAAAAAACTCCATGAGGATTTGTAGCACTGGAAACCTGAGCACAGAGCAGATGTGGTGAAGTTATTGATGGCTGAGAGTGCTGAGCACTGTAGCATCCAGTTGCTTGCAGGTGGAAATTTGGGAGTACAGTAATTTGTGTATCATTAATCTTCAATTACAATTTAAATGTACTTGTGGTGGTGGGTTGTTTTTTTTACTCCAGAATGTTTCTTCATAACCTACCATGTGAGTCCCTTGCTGCAATGTGCTTTGTGACAGAACTTCTGGTTTATCACAGGATTTGCATTTCTTCTTAAGGTATTTTCAAATGTTTTGGGGTATGTTCAAGGGACAGCAAAAACTGTGGGCTATGTTTAAGTGCTTGTCCCTGAAACAGCAGTGAAACCCTTGCTGCCCTGGTGATAGCAGAGGAAATCAGTCCCAGAGATTCCTGGCTGGTGAAATAAACTTCAAAGAGGAGAAGCACACACTTTGCAAGACCTTGTGCAGCGAGTACTTTGTGATGGGTGACCATAAGTTGCCATAAAGGGAAAGGCTTTCTGAGCACACTGTAGTTCCTGGAATTAACATTTTCATCCTGGACTTCTGTGGCACATATTGTACAAATGCAAGTTGTATCAGGAAAAATAAGTCTTCAGTTTTGTGCTAATGCACAAATGCTACTCTTGTGTTGCATTCCCAAATTTAGCAAAACCAAAGTGGCTGGACAGAACTCAAATGCATCTGCCTGTCTGCAATGGGACCAAGCATGAGACAATGAAGTATGACTAAATGGTGCTGGCAAATGCATTTTTATCCTGAATTAAATTTGTCTGTGGGCTTTGGCTCACTGCTCTGCACAAAGGGTGAAACTGGCTGTGAAGAGGACAAAGAGCTCATCATGAGCACATGGAATTGCTCCGACACGCTGCACAGTGGCTTTGCTGAGGCTGGGTTTGCTGCAAACGTGCAAGAGCAGGCTTGATAAGTTTTTAGTGCCAGCTCAGGCACCAGGCAGATAATGCCATGCAAGTCCCATGCTCAGTGTCCTGGTGGCTGCACAGAGCCATGTTTGGAGCAGGGTAGATGATAACCAGGATCACTGTTTTCCTGCCCCTTACCCTTGTCAGGCTGATTGTTCATTGTTCTGCATCTTTTCCTCCACCCTGGATTTTTTGTTGCTGGAAATGACAGCAGTGCATAAGTAATTTTATCCTTTTAATACTTTTTTTTCCTCAAGGCTTGTGTGTTTCCTGGTCTGTGGGATTCTGCCCCACCACACACACGCACAGCAGGTCTGTCATTGGCACAGCACAGCCCCTGCAGTTTGCTAACCCAGCATCTCTGGTATGAGGCTTGCAGGAGACATGAACTGAGCTTTATGGGATGCTGAGCTGCCAAAACAGCCAAGGACTTCCCCCAAGGCTGGGGGAGCAGCTGTTTTTCTATATTGAGCCAAACTCTTCTCCTGAGCAATGTGCTGCCCTCTGAGGACAAGCAGGTTAACCCCTTACAGATGTAGGAGCTATGTCCTCTTCACTGATAAGCCAATGTACCAGCCAGCTTTCTCCAAGCTGATCATCAAGCAAAATATCTGATTTTTGAAATCTGATCTGCTAGAGCTTCCTTGTCTTCTGGCATGGAAACTCTGCAGCAGGACAGGGGAGAAAATGAGGTGGAAAATCTTGTGGGTTCAGATAAGGGCAGGGTGATCCTTCACCAATCAGTCATGGGCAAAACAGACTTGGCTTGGGGAAGATTATTTTTTTTTTTAATGTTTGATAATTAAAACCAAAGCAGCATAGTAATAAACTAAAACTAAATTTTTGTCCCCACTTCCCATTCAGAAACTGTGAGGAAAAGGTTTACTGCCTTTCTGTTTTTTCCTTAGTAACAACCAGGACACATGAGCCTCTTCCCCAATACCTGAATAAACTAATAATCTCCAATTTTTCACTCCTCTTCTACTCCTGTTGCTAAGCTGGAAATGTGAAGTGTGAATGCTGCTAAGAGGGCTCATTTACACTCACTGGGGTTGTATTGGCAACAATTAATTACAGAAGTGTTGCCAGAAGTGACTTTAAAGCGGCATTTTTCAGGTGAAGAGCACTTTGAGCCGGCAGGAGCCCCTTGCACCTGTAGTTCTATGTCCTTTTATCAGGAAAAAGATCATCTCTTCCCTATTCATCTCTTTTTGGACTGGATGTTCTGCCAGTGGTGGGATGGTCACAGGCTGGTTTTTGTGCTGTGATTATGTCAGTTTGTGTAGGAGTGGCAAAAACCAGCATCTATTTAACAGGATCCATTCAGCTGCCGTGCTGAGAAGTCTTAGGGGTGGGCTCAAGCTGATGGAAAAAGGGAGTTTTCACCCAGGGATGAAACTGGTGGGAAGCACGGGGTAGATAGCTTTTCCCAAACAATCGTTTGTCTGTTCTCTTCAGAAACCGAGGGCTTCATTTCACCAGCAGCCCTCCCACAACATATTTGCTGCAGTAAGTGCTGTGCTATGACAAGCAGTGCCTTCAGAGAGGCTTGGGAATGCTGGAGCGATTGCAGGGACCTGGCTGTTCTGATCAGCTGTCCTTGAACACAGCTCCAGCCTGCAGTGCTCCTCGCTGGCAGTCAGCATCTTCTGTTTACAGTGTGAGCTCGATCTTCTGCCCTGGGAAGAAAAATAAAGAGGAGAGGAGCAAGCAAGAAACAGCTGTTGGCTTTGCAGTCCTGCTCATTTTGATCCTTGCATCCTGCTGTTTGATTCCACCTCCTGCCTCCAATGCAAGGATCAAGCTTTCCCAAATTCTCTTACACAGGTTATTAGAATAAACCTTTACCTTTACTTTGTAAATAATATTGGTGTAAAACCACTAAAATAGAGCTTTCTTTTTACCTCTACTCCTAATTTCATGTTGCTGTAGTTTATATCAGTTTATATCAGCTGCAGTATGCAGCTGCAGGATTGCACCTTTCTGACCTTGGGTAATCATTCCTGGGTGCCTTCCACATGCGAGTGATGCAGTTGTATCTCCACAGTTACAATGTCTGGCTTGATCATTTGCTTAGTATCTAAAAGTTCTTGCAGTGTTCTTTAAGGTGTTGGTGTCCAATTTAAACCTCTGTGCTGCTCCCAAATATCAAAATATGCCAAATAGGTCATGTGCAGCTGAAGCAAAAGATTTTTATAAGCCTTCAATGGAAATTGAGGCTGAACACCTTTGAAACAGTTAGGATTTATATTCCTCCCCCCTCACCTTCCTCCAGTCATTTGCAATTCATGTGGCACCCGGGTGATGAGTCTGCGAGTGTTACTCAGAAATCACTGAAACATTAAAAAAGAGCTTGAGTATCTATTTTGCCCCAAATCTGTTTCTGTTTTATGAGCTCAGAACACAAGCTGCTGATGGAGTGAATTTGAAAACAAGGTCTTGCTCCATTCCCAGAGATTTGCTCCCTGGAGGTGAGTTGGTTTTGAAGCAGGAGTTGAGTGTATTTGACACTAAAATAGAGTAGCTTTGTTATTTGTTTCCTCTTGCCCTTGAAAATAATTAATTAAAACCTTTTAGGGAAGCATTAACAGTATAATTTAACTAAGCAGGGATTTTTCCAGGCGGGCAGAAAACGAAAGGGGAAGATGTCCCTCGCATGGAGGGGTTGGAACTAAGCAGTTTGTAAGGTCCCTTCCAATCCAAATCATTCTGTGATTCTGTGATCCTGTGGAGAAGTCTGGTGATAACTGTGTCAATGCCTGTGGAAGAATAGTGATCTGAAGCAGTTTAAAATTTGAGGTTAATGTAGCTCTATTAGAATTATGGATTTTTTTTTCCTTAACTGAGAATGAAGGGATTTATTTTGAGCTCCTTTCCCACAAAAAGCATTACCCTTAAGCTATATATCTAGACAAGAGATTTATAAAAATAAGAAATAGACAGAATTTATCAGCTGATGTACAGGATTTGTCAGCAAAGTAGCTGCACTTTAATCAGATAGTCCAGTAACTGCTTACTGTGCATACAGAATCCCAGAATAGTTTGGGTTGGAAAGGACCTTAAAGTTCATCCCATTCCACCCACCCCTGCCATGGGCAGGGGCACCTCCCACTAGCCCAGGTTGCTCCAAACCCTGTCCAGCCTGACCTGGGACACTTCCAGGGATCCAGGGGCAGCCACAGCTGCTCTGGGCACCCTGTGCCAGGGCCTGCCCACCCTCACAGGGACAAATTTTTGCCGATATCCCATCCATCCCTGCCTTCTGGCAGTGGGAAGCCATTCCCTGTGTTCTGTCCCTCCATCCCTTGTCCCCAGTCCCTGCCCAGCTCTCCTGGAGCCCCTTTAGGCACTGGAAGGGGCTCTGAGGTCTCCCCAGAGCCTTCCCTTCTCCAGATGAACACCTCCAGCTCTCTCAGCCTGTGGTGCTGGAGCACGTCCTGGCACAGGGATTTGAGGAGAACCCTCCTGAAGCAGACCCATCTCACGAGTGTGGTTCCTCTGGCTCTGAGCAGGTGACACCACTGGTGACAAGTGTCCATAACTGCCACGAGCAGATGAATCCAGCAAGAGAAACTGCTCCATTGTATTGCACCCCAGCTAACTACCAGCTCTTAGGTTTTTTGTTTAAATACAAAATAATTTTCCTGACAGTGTGCTAATAGGCATGATCTCTAATTGGCTCAAACAAACTGTTTGTAGAATTGGGTGAGAGCTCTTTATTTAAATATAAGTTGCAAGTATTGACCAAACCACATCCAGTCTGCCTAGCAGTCTCATTAATTATATTCATTAAGTAGACTTTAAATTAGAATCATCAGATCAACAAAAAAAGATGAGGCCCTCACTTTTCAACAGCACAAACAGTATAAAACTCTATCAGCTCTCACTGTTGGGATGTAATTATCTGATTTTGTGGTTTTCTTGTTTTGTTTTGTTTTTTTTTATCTTAGGTCCATAGATGTTGTTTCATTGAACTTGCAGCCACTATTTTGTGAACCCTCCCCAACCCTTTACTAAATGTAGAGACTGACTTTCAACTGGCTTAGGAGATTTGAACAGCAGTGGCACAGCTCCGATTTGAAGTTCAGGACTGAAACACTTTAAGCCCTGTGTCAGATGTATTTTGAGTAGGACTCAGTACTGTATCACTTAACCTCTGCACCCAGGCAAGCATAAATCCTCTTTTTTGACTTCTATGGGCCCAACCTGTCATAAACAATGGTGGCCAAACTGGACGTTTGTTTTACATGCACTAATGGGTAATAAAGGAGGCAGGGAGAGTGAGCTGAGTAGTGCTGTGGCCAAACCAGAGAGAAGAGACTTTTAATCTGCTCTTAGAAAAGGCCTTTCCCTGGCATACACTGGACACAATCCCTTAGCCTGCAGATGAGGTGGACAGTGTTCAGCGGGACTTTGATATGTGGCTAAAGGAAAAAAAAAGGTAGAAAGAGATAGGAAAAAAAGGAAACCCAAGCCCTATTTAGCACTGCCTGGCCATTCTGAGCTCAGCAGTGATCATCCCCAGTGGAGTTTGTGCTTCAGCACAGGCAATACTGGATCTGTTGCAGCCTCTGTCAATTAATTCAGTTCCCAGGATTTAAGCTGGATCCCTTTTCTGTAAATTGGAATGAACTGTCAGTCTTAGTCTCTTATCCTGTAGAAAAATACATGGAGTTTAATTCCTCACTTCAGCCAGAGCACGTGGATATAACACCTCTACCAAAATTTTTGTGTATTTTAGCACACTCTAGTAGCGTGCCTAATTGCCTAAGCACAAATAACTGCTTTTGATGGAGTAACTCGAGTCAGTGGCATTCTGGAGGAGCAGGGGCACTGCTCTGCTGTGCTGTCCTTCATCAGGTTTAGTTTTTAGTGTCTATGACAATCACAAAATGACAATTTGCCTCCAGTTCATGCTCTGCCTCTTGCTCCTCCAGATAAGCTGCTTTTTGAGCTCACAGATGAAGTGCTGGGGAGCTCCCTGCCCTGTATTTGAAAGAGGAAGATTCCCATCTCTTATCAAGTGTAAAACCTTAGCATTAGAGCAGATAGTGTTGTAGTGGAAGGAATTTGAAATGGTTTTGCTCTTCCCTTCTGCTCTTGGGGAGCTGGGAGGAGGGAGCCCCTGCTGCCAGCTGGATATGCTGTTTGGCCTGTGGTGTGCATCTGGTAGCACATCTATGGGCATGTCCTCCAAAAGGCTGAGAATAAAACAAAGGATTAGAAAGAAATCCAGAGGGCTGCTCATACAGATTTGTTGTGGCTTTCATTTGGGGTTCCTAGGGTTTTTTCATTTTAGGTTTCCTGCAAAGAAAAATGCAATTGGATTCCAGGGAAGGCAGAGGATAAAGGAAGCCAGGGAGGCCTGTCTGGGAGAATCTGCTCTGGTGTTACAAGGGGACTCTGGAGGCAGGACAGGTGGAGACATAAAGGGGTTGGTTCTCCTTCAGGGCTAAACAGCCCTGACTCAGATTTGGTACCTGGAAAGTAAGACTCCTTCTAGGTGGGTGTTACGTTCTGGATCAGAAAACTTAGGCTGATCTCAGCGGAGAAGAAAACATCTTTGTCAAGTGAAGAATTTGGTGGAGTGGCTTCTGGCAATACTTCTGAATTCAAGCAGTGAACACCTTGGCACAGGTGATGACTTGCTGCTCCTCAGGGCATGGACTTGATAATCTTGGGGCTCTTTTTTCAGCCTTAGTGATTCAAAGATTCTTTGACACCATTTACCAAAAGCCTTGAAAAGAGTGGCTGAAACAGCAGGGACTCGGAAGGAAAACAAACAATGGCAACTGTGAAGCAAACAAGGAAAGAACAAGAACAGATTCCTTGTCATCTGGACAAGGAATTCCGGCTGGCTCTGGGAGGGGATGTTGTGTGAGCACACAACTTCCCGGAATGCGCTGGGCTCTGTTACAGCCTGAGAGAGAGAAAGAGAGAGAGAGAGAGAGAGAGAGAGAGAGCTCTTCTTTCCAGACTGAGATACCCTATTTGGCTGGGAATGTCCTCTGCCTCTTAACTTTGGTGGGGTAAATGACATCGGAAGCTTGATGATCACAAATACTTGATAGTCATGGAACCTTCTAGGTTGCCAATGACCTGTCGGGTAGTTGAAAGTGAGCACAAAGTCAAGTAGCAGAAAATGAAAGAGCACATCTGTTGCACCTGGAGGGGCTTGGATTTCTGAGCTGCCATGTCAGTGTGCTGTGTCCTGCTCTAGGGAGGAAGCTCTCTGGATGGATGGCAGAACAGTACAAGTTTTAAATTCCCATTTCTACAGATTTTCAAAGGCACCAGATCTGGATAAAAGCATCATCTGCTTTGCAAGCTTGGAATGTAAACAAGGGGTTTCAACTTTTGATGTTTTCAAAGGAGGTGGGCAGATAGTGACAGCACAAGGGGAAATGGTTTAAAAGTGACAGAGAGCAGGGTTAGATCAGATGTTTGGAAGAAATTCCTCCCTGTGAGGGTGAGCAGGCCCTGGCACAGGGTGCCCAGAGAAGCTGTGACTGCCCCTGGATCCCTGGAAGTGTCCAAGGCCAGGCTGGACATTGGGGCTTGGAGCAGCATGGGCTAGCAGAAGGTGTCCCTGCCCATGGCAGGGTTTGGAACAAGATGAGCTTTAAAGTCCCATCCAACTCAAACCATTCTGGGATTCTGGGATTCTACAGGCACAAGATCACGGACACAAATCCAACAACTCTGAGATGCTGAGCCATGCTGCTGTGATGGAGCATGGCTGTAAGGCCCAGGCTGCTCTCTAGCTGGGGTGCCACTTCCCTTTCGCTGTAATCATCTTTTTATCTTCAGCCCTCACTCAAATCCGTCCGTAGCACGTTGCTCTTTTGTGCAGGAATAACCCTGTTTCCTCGCTCTGAAGCCTGAGGAGCGTGCTGACAGCCCCGTGTCAGCTGGTTTGTAGTGGGGCTTTGTTAAACCCAGGCACTAATTCAGTTTGGTTCATCTGCCTGACTCCAGTGAAAGCCATCAAACAGCAGGCGCCGGAGCTCTGCCTGGGATTTGTTTGCAAATGTAGACGCTTAATGGTGAAAAAAGGTATGCCAGCATTTCCCAGCCTGGGGGGGAGTAGCTAAATCTATGTCCTCAGCACTTTGAAACCGTAATTAAGAGTTTGGGAATGTTTGGCTGATGAAGCCTATTAGCTTGGCAGGGGAGGGGGATTGTTTTCCCTGTCACGTCAAATATTGTGACCTAATTACCTGCTTGAATATTTGGTGTCATGCACGGTGGGTGATGAATGCGGTGGCTGAAGATAGTTCTGTTCTCACTTTTTGGGGGCCACTGTAATTGCTCGTCCTTAGTGTCAGGTTTTGCTGCAGGGACACAGTGAAGTCCTGGAGATCCCGATGTCTCTTCTTCAGCTTGGAAAGGAAATGAAGAGCAAAGCTGCTTGTTTCGTCCGTTCCTGGGCTGTGTTGCTGTTGCACTATCCCAGCACCATCCCAGCAATGTGTGAGGTGACTGAGAAATACCTGTCACGTGCTGTTTGTCCTTTCATCCTCTTCCCAGGAGTGAGTGCTGAGCAGCGGCCTTGCTTCAAATGTACACAGACTCCTATAATAAAGCCAAGAGGGACACAGAAATGGATATTCACCCAAAGCTGCTGAGGAACAGGGGTGAGCACATCAAAAAGATACGCTGTTCGAAGGAGAACAGGTTTGTGGCCACTGGTACCAGTATTTAATTTGGCTTACGTTTGGTCTGTAGTGCAGAGGATTATTCAAGCTGCTGGAGAAGGAGAGTGTGTAGTTAAAGAGCTCTTATGATAAGATTGGGGGCTGAAGGAGTCCCCTTGAAGTGGGCTCTGCTTCCCTGTAGTGCTTGAAAGCCCTTCCTTTGTTGTCTGCTGCCAGAGTCCTTTGAGAAGCTTCATGCTGAAGCTGTTGGGGGCATTCCTGGCACAGCCCTTCCATTACTGGGTTGGGAAGTCACTAAGATAAATCCCTGCTAGGCTGGCAGGTTGCCTGCCAGCTGATCCCAGCCAGGAGGAGCACTGCTCCAGGGATTTAGTTGGCTTGCTGCACCTGAGGACTGCAGGTGAAGAGACAATGTGGGTCCAAGAGGTTCATGCAGATGTGTTGGAGAAACTCCTGGCACACTCTTTGGCTGTAACTCAGGCCAGGACTGTCCTGGGTGGAGTGGAGGTCCCAAGTGGGGCTACTCAGGGCACTAAATGCTCATTCTTCCCTGGTTACTGACCTCACCCAGGTGAGGAAGGGACTGTTGCTGGTCCCTGCTGCTGTGTCAGTTCTTTAGGAACAGTCTCATTCCCAAAGGGGCAGCACAAAAGCACTGACATGACATCCCTGCTGCAGCTTCAATGAGCTTGAAAACTCAGTGAAAAAAATTACTAGTGTTTTTTGTTGTTGTTGTTGTTGGTTTTTTTTGTTTTGTTTTTGTTTTTAATAATTTTATTCTGAATTTTTTCAGATTGTTGTACCAATATTCATTTGGAAAGCTCAGGGATTAAATATAAACATAATGGTAGGAATAGTCTGTGTTTCTTTAAAGGATATAACAGGAAGATAATGATGCTTGTCTTGCTGTTCTAATATGGATAGGATGGAGTCCATTTTCTTCACAGCAACCTGTATAACACTGCTTTACTGCTTTGTATTTGTGACTGATGCAGTGTTGGTAAGACTGGGGTGTTTTAGCTGTTGCTGAGCTGTGCTGGGGTTCAGTGAGGAACAGGGAGAGAAAAAAAACCAGGACACCTGACCTGAACCAACCAAAGGGATATTCCATGCTGCATGAGGATTACATCAGGTTGCCCAGAGATGAGGAACCCAGTGGCTGCCTCATCCCTGGAAGTGTTCCAGGCCAGGCTGGATGGGGCTTGGAGCAACCTGGGATAGTGGAAGTGTCCCTGCCCATGGCAGGGGATGGAACAAAATGAGCTTTAACCCAACCCAGCCCATTCCGCGATTCTATGATGTTGTGCTTAGCATTAGGAGCTAATGGAAAATAGGAGGAAGGGGGGATGTTCAGGTAAAACTTATTTTCATAGGGAACAACATTAAACCTTGCATCTAAAAATCTACACACTTCCATATTGCTTCTTTGATACTAGAGAAAAATAGAGGCAGAATTACCTGCTGCACATCCCTTCAGCTGTGCTAATAAACATCTCCCCGAGCCTGACCTCGGGTGCAAGCTACATTCTTCTGTGAGAATGTTTGCTGTAAACTATGTACTTGTTATTAGGGAAGTTAAAAAGAGGATTGTTGGATACCAAAGGGAACAAGCACTTGCCAAAAGATAAACACCCAGCCGTGCCTGCTTCCCATTCCGAGGCTCAGGGAAAATTGCTGCAGCACCAAAACATCAGCTCTATTGACAGGAACGTGGGAATTACTTGAGATGTAGGGGCTGTGTGTGGTTCTTCCTCTAGCTTTTTTAAGGCTTGGTTGGTATGCTGTCCACAGCAACCCAGGGCATCTTGCAGAATTCCAAATCCTTAGTTAAATGCAGCTGCACTCTGTGAGAACTTCTTTTTCTGGCAGTTAAAAAAACAAGGGGGGGGGAGGAGCAGGGGAAGGGAGAAGAGATGGTCAAAAAAACCTGAAGACAGAAAGGATTCTGATAAAAGGGAATGACTTATTAAAGGAATTCAGGAGGAAGGAGAGTAAGAAGAGGTTGTCTTGTGGGAGATTTTGTATGGAGTACTTGAGGGAGAGAACTGCCCCAGGGCTGGGAGGTTGAATCTGTTAGGTTTTTTCTTTAATTTGGGGACACGGGAATTGCTACAGTGCCTGGATCAGTATTAGACACTGGACAGTAGCAGGGAGACCTGTGTGGGGCAGAAAATGACAGGACATCTGTCTGTAGCTCACTCTGTATCTCAGTGTCAGAACTGAAGGCCGGACCACATTCATGGGCTCACACCATAGGAGGATGGACTCCCCCTTCCAGTGCAAAGGAATCACCCGGTATCTGTTGGTTTTTACTTTTTAGATTTTTTGGTGGATAGTTTCATCATTCCAGGTTTTTGCTTAAGGCAGGAACTCAAGATTCCTCCACCAGGAGCGCATATGGGGTTCTGCCTCTTGCTTGCTAATGTCTGCTTAAATTTTTTTCACTTGCATGAAAAGGCAGCCTAGCAAATTAGAAGCACTTCGTAGGCATTATGCTGCTGTTAATTATGTAGGAGCCCAGACACTATTCACAACAGTAATAGGAAAACTACCAAAGCAAATGCAGCAATCTGAAATGCCAAATTAAGGTCTCAGCTCTCAAATGCAGCTAAATTTGCAAGTGGATGCTGTACACTGTAAGTGTGGGGGTCCATACTTCCCTGAGTGGTTCCCAAACTTTATCCAGTGCATGCATCCCAGGATTAGAACTGTGTTTGCAAGTGGGTTCATACGTGAGCTGGGAGCCAGGGGAATCACCAGGGTCTGCACTGAGATTGGGTGGAACACCTCTGCTCTCCCCCAGGGGGAAGGTGAATTACTCCTCCTGCACCAGGCCTGCACTGAAGTGGGTGACACTGCTGTCAGTGTGACTCTGGTGCTGTCAATTATCCATCGTGGCTTCAACCTGTTCCAGGCTCCTGGGGCAGAAGCTCTTGGTCAGCCGGTTCCTGCAGCTTACTGAGGCTTGCAGCCTGGGGGCGTCAGGAGGGGAGTGCCAACAGTCTGCTCCCGAATTCTGGCACTCAGACCCCAGATTAAGGAGAAAGCATCACTGCACAACACCTCTGCAGCAGCCTTTTGGAGCACATCCTCTCCAATTCATGCACTGCTGTTCTGTAACACCTGGGCTGGTACTTTCTATATGTTACTAAAAGTCCAGCAGGTGTTGCAGCTTTTAATTCTAGGTAAGGTATCAGTGAGTGCTCGCTGTTTTCTGTCAAGGATTATTTGCCTGATGGCACTAAGGGAGCCACTTTTAGAATTCTCACTGCACACAGTCATGGTCAGTTTTATTTTCTTTGCTGTTGTAGGCTCTGTTTTCATTTCATGGCTGAGGTCCATAGCCTGAAAGAGAATTGAGAATTGCTTGGACACAGTCCTGGGATAAATTCATCTTCATTACAGAAGGTGGGATTTCTTAACATGAGAGCTCTGCAGTGATATTTACATCAGATTTATATTTATATTAGGAAGAAATTATTGACTGTGAGGGTGGTGAGGCCCTGGCACAGGTTGCCCAGAGAAGCTGTGACTGCCCCATCCCTGGAAGAGTTCAAGTATGTTTGCTGTAGCTGGATTGACACAAAACTCTGGTGCCTTGCTGTCTGTGACTGAGGAATTGCTTTACTTGTTTGCCACCTGATAGTTTTCCTGCTGGCAGCCTGGATTAGAGGTGGGAAATTCACCCAGCAGTGCCAGGATTTTGTTTGAGTCTAGGTACGTCAGGTAACTGTGCCAGTGCCAAAGCTGATTGCAAATTCAGCAGGTCCTGACTGAGTTTTGTCATTCTTTTACTCCACGGCCCCCAGACAGGATCACTCATCCACCATCTGACTCTGGGCAGACATTCCAAGAGCAAACTCCTTTCTGTATTAAGTCTGCTTTGACCTTTTTTTTTCATCCTGTAGCTTCTGAGCTTGAAAAACATGCATTCTAATAATACTGTCCTTAGCTATAATGTGATACCTTTATGGATAACTATATATTCATCTTCACAGAAATAATACGAGAAAGATGCAGTTGGATGGGGGGGAAACCCCCCTACTTTCTATTTTGATCAGACTTACTGGATCTTTTCCAGAAAAGATTCTTCAGGAACTAGGAAAAGATTCCCACTATTCTTCTGGACTGTGTGAAAATTTTTGCCTGTTCCATATTTACCTGTAAAACATTTCATTTTTGTGGAATGTGCCACAGGACAAAAATAACTGTTATTAATATTGTATGCATATTTTGCCAGAGGATGGCAGTGTGGAAGGGTTTGAATTGCTCTGGGAACGCCTTTGTCTCAGCTGGGGAAGGAAAATGCCATCTGCTTTCACAGGCAAGTCAGCTCATACACCCAGACAGCTCCACCTTCAGCCAAATTGGAAAATAAGGTTGGGGACTGGTGGGTTAAATGGATTTAAGCTTAAAGATTGCGAAACTAGTGACTTGCCTCGACTGTGCTATCTTTAAAGGGAGAATAATCCATTGAAGAAATCAGTTATTTGTTAAAATACAAAGTTTGTGTGGGAAGGGGGAGTTAAATATATGTAAACCAGAACTGGGACTAGACATTTAAGTAACACTATTCCAAAAAGTTCAGCTAGCAATCTGTGGCTTCTTGGGCTAATTCATAAGAAAGTAATAATACACAATATGTGGGTTTTTTCCTATTTGTGTGTTCCATCAGCTCGTGTTGGTACAACCTTTAGAATGTTTGTCAAAATATTCATTGCTTGCTTCTCCTTCCAGCTTGCAGAGGTGGAATATATCTAGCCGAGAGACTGAAATATGTACTTAATTTCCTTATTACCAAACCAGTGGGTTTATTCTGTCTGCAAGGCATTGATCTAGTGCTTTCAAACAATCCCATGTGCAGTTCAGACAAATCCAGTTCCCAAGGAGTTCTCCTGCAGCCTGATGTTGGAACTTCAGATGTTGGCCAGTCCCCTGCCACTTGCTCTTACATGGTCACAGGGGGAATTTGGATCCACAGGGTGTTCCCAGGGCTGGGTCTGTGTCAGTTGCCCCAGTTCCATTGGCTTTGGGACAGCAAATACCAAGTGACCCTTGAGGCCACGAGCCAAGGTGTTTCCAGGGCAGTGGTTGGTGACACGTGCGTGGCCCCTCTGCAGGGATGTTTGGGTGCTGGGCAGTGATTGGGTTTGCATCTCAGCAGGAAGCTGCTGCCCTCACCTGCACAGTGCCTGTGGGAGCTGGCAGGGGGGTCTGTGTATGAGAAATGTGGCCAAATCCTGCATCCAGCTGAATCCCGGGGAGAGGAACGCTGTGGTTCTCCAAAGAGCCAGGAGTATCAGGAAAAGGAGGCAGGGGGATACCAAAAGCTGCTAAAGGGATTGTACAATAATATTAAAACTTGAGGGGTTCAGAAGTGCTTAACAGGGGCTTCCTAGTGCTGATAGCAAAATGAAACTTCTTTCCTGTCCTTTGGAAGCCTAAGTTCCTTGAAGGCTGTCTCCAGTAGTGATGTGCTTGTGAACAGTGTCAGTGAAACTTCTGAGCCATCGGGGCATTCCAGGCTGGTAAATACAGCTGCCATTGTCCCCTGCAATCCATCCACTGTGACAGTGACAAAATGCCTCAAACACTACCAAAACCACAGCCAGGGCTAGGCTTTGCCATTTGAAACCTTTTCCTCAGGCCCATGAGGATGCAGCAACAGAGCTGGGTGCAGGCAAAAGGGTCTATGGAAAGCCCCATCCCAAGTGAGGGGATGGACCAGGTTCCATCTGGGATCCAGACAGGAGCAGCAGGAACTGGGGCTTTAGGCAAGGCTGCAGATGGGTCCAAGGGGTCACCTGCCTCCCAGCGCAGGTCAGGACTGGGTGCCAAGCATGGAGCTGAACAGGACTCTCTGGACAGGACTGCAGGTAGAGGCTGTGCAGGGCAGTTAGGGGCTATTGGTGCCATCAGGGTGCTGATTCTTGTGGCTCTGCCCTCAGCCAGCCTCCTGCTTCTAGCTCCATCTTCACTGACTTTTCCACATGTTGATACTATTGGAATGTTTGCTGTTCCCCGTGCTCTTGAGAATGGGGAATGTTTCACAGGTAAATATGGAACAGGCAAAAATTTTCACAGGTAAATATTGAAAATCCGTGTTGCTTCGTGACTTTCCACATTCAAGCAGTGTTCCCAGTATCACTTGGAAAAGCAAGGACAAATTCAACAGCAGATTTTCTGTGGCTTACATAGGTCAGCACCCCAATTTAATGAAGCAGGAGATGGGTCTGAGCTTAGCTGTGTTTTGACAGTCTTGAGGGCAAAACTCCTGAGCTGAAGATGCTGTCGAGTTGTTTATCTGCAATGGCTGAAGAGAACTGCTGCAGAAATAAATCCACGTTTACCAAGGGAATTGTACTGTATAACTTGGCATCTGTCAGCTGAGTCCTGGGCCACAATCACTTCCTTGGCTTCTTCTCATCTAATCCTTAGCTGGTCACTTCTTGTAATTGGATTAAGCGGCTAGAATACACACAATAAAGCTGGGACCAAATTCCAGCCTGGCAATGGATCACAGAAGCCTCTTCTCACACACTGGCCATTCCCTGTGCATCTTCTGCAAAGTTTGTTGTGCTGGGAACTTGTGACACTTTCCATGTGATGCACTGCACAGCTCCATGCCTGGACAGGAGACACCTCAAAAGCAACAATAAGCTTTCTCAGAACTCAACTGGGCTTTGTACTCATGAATAAAATATCTCCTTCCTTGGTTTACTTCGGGATTTTGTGTGCTGAGGCATGAGTGGTGACAGGAAATCAGGAAACTGTTCTGCGAAATAAAAATAGGGTTTCTTTATGTGGCTGTCAAATGTTTGGTGTCCACACTGGGCTGGAATGATCCACCCCTTGTAGCAGAAAATCTCTGCTGCATAGGGCGCTGTGCCAGCTGTGGGATGAAATCCTGCTGCCTTATAAAAGTCAAGCTTCAGAGGTTTCCAGTCTCACTGGGGTTGAGTTTCCTGCTGTCACTGGAGTTACCTTTTCTGTCCTTTCTTGCCTGTTTTCCTCCTGAAAAACACACAGAAGCCCTTGGGATATTTCAGCCAGGCAGGGGTGAGAAGCTTCCTGGGCAGTGACATTGGGATAGGGACATTGCCACACCCCACTAGGAAAATACCTTCACTGTAGGCAGAATTGTGTTTAAGCAACCTGGCAGCTTTCTATGATGCAGTTATTCAGTGGTGGATGAGGGAGGGCCAGTGTCTACCTCAACCTTAGTAAAGTGTTTGATGCTTTCTCCCACGCCATCCTTACATAGGGGCTGATAAAGGGCAGGTCATGGAAATGGCCAGTGGGGCAAACTGAAAACTGGCCAAATGACCAGAGGGTGCTGAACAGTGGCACAAAGTCCAGCTGCAGAGTAGTTGCTGCTAAGGTACCCTGGGGATTGATTATATTGATTGTCATTAATTACTTGGCTGATGGGACACAGCATATCCTCCCCACAGAGTCACAGCCTGGTTTGGGTTGGAAGGGACCTTAGAGCTCATCCCATCCCACCCCCTGCCACGGGCAGGGACACCTTCCACTAGACCAGGTTGTTCAGAGCCTCATCCAACCTGGCCCTGGGGTCTACTCAGCATTCAGCACATGGTCTGGTGCCTGTCTGACACTCCACCACCTGCAGTTCCCAGCATCTAAAGGGACATCAAATTATCTCTACTATTTTCTCCCAAGTGTGTTAGCTTTCATATGTAGTTTTTTCAATGATACTTTACAGTTCTTGCTCTGATGTTTATTTTAATGCTGAAATAAACAGAACTGTTCCCATGGGGTAATAATTTCACTATAATGTTTCTCTGCTAGAATTCCATTATATTTAAAACTTAGAGAACTAAAGCATAGAAACAGCCTGAGTATGGGATTAACATCTAGTATTATACCATCAAAATTACTTTTAAATGACTATATCAATCCAGCAAGTCTTTTGTTGTATTTACAAATCTGAGAAAGCTTTCACTGAGTTGAAAAATACATTAAGAGTCCAAAGCAGCTCAAATGACAATAAATCCAAATTACAATTAGCTCACAGTGCTCCCATCTGTGTTCTCCTCTTACTTGTGGGACATCTAGTGGCAGAAAGGAGACTGGATCTTGGGAGACAAAATGATCTTTAAAAATGTGATTCTTGTGTTTAAAAAGGACACTGAAACCTTTTTCTTCATGATAGTTGGAGGCTGAAAGAATTGTATATGGGGTTTTAGTATTGATATTTAAAAACACGTTAGGCTTTTAGTCACAAAAGCAGTTTGTGTGGGAGCAGCAGGGACAAATTGCAGCTTGCTTTTCTTAGTGCTGCTCTGTTGAGAAATAGCTTCAAGGAAAGTTTTCCCTGATCAAGACTGATCCCTGTTCCAGCTCGCCTCTCCTTGTTCCTGCTTCCTTGAGTCTCATTTATGACACCCAACTGCTCCTTCCAGAAGCTGTTTATACATTTTATTTCCCCTTGATGGTTTCTCTGTCTGGTATATCCTACTGTTATCCCTAAGCTTCTCAGGCCAGGTGTAGGGTTCTTCAGCAGACGGAGCAGAATTCAGCCTGGCTGTCTGAATTTGGAAATACAGGTGAGTTGTGAGGTGGGGGGCAGGAAAAAAAGAAGTGTTGTGCTCAAACCTTGCTACACCTGCAGGATATTGAATGTATTCTGCTAGAAATATTTTGGAGAAAGAAGCTCAGTCTTTTAATGGGTATGGCCTGGAATGGGACAGCTCCCTTTTCCCTTCTGTGTTTGTTTTTCCAGGCCAGGGAGAAGTGCAGCACAGTCCAAGTAATGGATGCAAGAGGAGCTTTCTAAAAGGCAGCAACCCAGGGCTCAGGGTGGCAGTGAGCTTGCACAGCAAGACATTTCCTGGGTATTGTTCTGCTGTCCCACTCCACTGGCTCTGTAAGAATAATTGTGGAAACAGCGGAATGTTCTTCCTTTTTCTCTTTTTTCTCTGAACTTTCCACTCTTCTTGGCAAAAACCATGCAAACATTCTTTCGAGATGGAGCTGGAAGAACTAATGTGAACTTCTGTAACAGCCTTGGGTATTTCACAGCAGAATCAGACCAGGTAGAATATGTACCTGCCTTTAAATCTCTGCTTTAATGGTGTGGGGTTTATCACCTTTCTAGCACTTGGCCTGTTTGAGGGGGCTTTTTTGTTTTTATCCCGTTATGATCTGTAGCCTTAAGGACACAGAACCCACTCAGAAAGCAAACTGATAGTCCTCTGACCCTCAGTTTTAGGAGTTTGTGTAGCGGGGCCCCAATGGGAAGATTAGCTGAAATTTCTGAGCTCTGCCAGTACACTTCTGCACCTGAGAGTCTGAAGAAGGTCATGGCTCTTCCCTTTGCAGTCAGCTGGGAACACCTGGGCTCTGAGATGCTGGTTGACATCTTCAGAGAGGGTGGAACACCTGGGAACCCAGTGATGCTCTCTCATGACACAACCCCACATGGACCCACACTCACTCCCTGTCCTGCTCAGCAGAATGGGGAACTAAATAAAGACCCCAAGGATACCCTTTCTTTTTCTCGGCTGAGCATGGTGCTACATGGTGTGGGCTATTGCTTTGGTCAGCTGTTCTTTGGTTCTGAGGTGATCCAGCCACTCAGGGTGGAGGTGGTCCAAGGTCCACTGCTAGCACTCCTTGCTAAAGTATGCAGGAACAAGGTGGGAGGGTGTTGGGGGTTGGGTTTCTTTCTTACAGAATTTTTCTCCCATACATTGCTAGGGAACTAATTACTGGGTACTTATGGGTACTCAGGAAAGACAAAGGAAGTGGCCGAAATCAGGGGAGAGGGTGGCATCCCAGGACTTCTCTCTGGGAGATCTGCTCTCTTGGAGGGAATAGCGAGGCTGTTGGTTTTGCACTGCGGAGAGATTTCACCGGAGCCCAGCTCGGAGTGACCCAGCACCGTCTGTCCGTGTGTGCCCGGGAATTCGGATCCTGCTCTCTCCCTGCTCTGCTGGAGCCGCGCTGCCGCAGTGCCTGTGCCCGCTGCTCCTTCGCTCCTGCTCTGGTTGCCCCACGCCGTGTCCCGCCCCCCCTGCTGCTGCCGGCACCTTTCCACAGCTCCAGCAATCCCCACCGAGCTCCTGACACATCTTGGGCTGTGACACCCTGGGCTTTCTGCTCACTCCTGTGACTCCTGTTACCTGTGACGGTCACTGCACCAAAGGGGGAATTGCCTGCGGTGAAAAGACTCACTGCGCCCTGATTCCCTTCTGTTGTTAACACCATAGTTATTGTTGTTATTTTGTTTATCTTGTTATATGCAGTAGTAAAGAACTGTTATTCCTATCCCCTTACATCTTTGCCTGAGACCCCCCTCAATTTCGGGATTGTAACAATTCGGAGGGGGGAGGTTTTGCGTTCTCCATTCCCAGAGGGGCTCCTGCTTCCCCTGGCAGATACCTGTCTTCCAAACTAAACAGAGGGTGTGGAGCTGTGCCCATGTGTGAAGCCATCTTCACTGATATTCAAGGCTATTTGCCACCCAAAAGAAGCTGGAGCAGCAATTAGGTCCATTCTTGTGGCTCTTTTCCAGTTCTGTAAGAGGGAACTTGGAAAAAGCAAGTGCAGGACAGGAGCAGAGGTTGTCTGAGGTGGAAGAGAGAGAACAGCACTTGGAAAAGAGATGTGCCTGGAGGCAGCAGGCTTACGTGGAGCTTCCTTCCCATGGGGCAGGAAGGCTTCAGGAGTGAAGTACAGTGGCTTTAAAGGCACCCAGCTAGGCCTCCAACACGACAAGACATTTTGGAGGGACACAGAATGGAATCTGTTATCACTAGTAATGCTGGGGTTGCAGAGGTGGTACCCTCCACTGCAGGTCAGGAGAGAGACTTCCCCGTAAACCCTCTTTCTATTCCTGTTTTCCCTGCCTCCCTAATTGATCAGGTAGCACTTGTAGATCACACTTTGATAACACCTAATTTTCCTCATTTAAAATATCTCTGAATGTTTTGGATTAATTCAATTTTTAAACCAAAGAACAATGTAGGCAGCCCTACCATGGATCTCTCTAGCTTAATTCTTCCACTTGCAAATTTACGGCCCCTGACCCAACCCGCGTTCAGCCACATTGTCACAGGTTTTACACAGCTGAACATTCTTGGGCTCCAGTCTTTACTGTTGTGTCTCTCTGAGCAATCCTTCTGTTGTCCAATGTCCTGATAGCCAGGGAGCATCTGTAAGTCTGCAAGATGAACTTTAAAATCATCCAAACCTTGGTTGTGAAGCCTCGTTTTAAAATGAGCTCCTTAAATGTTTGTGTTTAGGGGAAAGTGTATGAGTGGCATCAACACTGGATTTTGAGAGAAATCTTGAAATTACAGTAGTTTATCCCGTACCTGGAATCAAGGGTGAATCAGGTAAGTTGTAGTTACACCACTCTGGCAAGTGCTGGAGACAAAATGAAAGGCTCGGAGAATTGGGACTGCTCAGCCTGGAGAAGAGAAGGCTCCAGGGTAACATAACCCACCCTTCCAGGTCCTGAAGGGAACCTACAGGAAAGATGGAGAGAGACTATTTACAAGGGATGGAGTGACAGGACAGGGGAAATGGCTTCCCATTGCCAGAGGGCAGGGTTAGGTGGGATATTGCGAAGAAATTGTTCCCTGTGAGGGTGAGGAGGCCCTGGTACAGAAGGATCCCTGGAAGTGATCCCTGGAAGTGTCCAGGGCCAGGTTGGACACTGGGGCTTGGAGCACCCTAGGGTAGCGGAAGGTGTCCCTGCCCATGGCAGAAGGGATTGGAATGAGAAGAACTTCAAGAACCCTTCCAACCCAAACCATTCTGGTATTTTAAGATCTACTCTGAGGCTGATGCATGCACCAGCCTGCTGAGCTCAAGGAGTCTCTGGGATAGAGAATATCAGGATTTACTGCAATAGCATTTGTTTATTTTGGCTGTGACACTGGTGCTGTTGGGAGTCTGATCAGTCTTACAGGTCTCATGATGGGACAAGTCCATGAGCAGCCTTTGTGCTCGGGGAGGGTCAGGTCTGGTCCTTCTGGCCCTGAAAATCCAAACTGCTAAGAAAAGAAATGCCTGCCTCTCCCACTTCTCTTCTGTTGGGATGTTTCTTTTCGCAGAGTCACTTATGTTGGAAAAGACCTCTGAGATGGAGTCCATTTCCTGCATTCCTACCAACTGAGCCTTCCTGCACAGGTACACTTGCTCCTGGTTTTCCTCTGTTATTCCGAAAGTTGTGACAATTGGACACATTAGAAAGGGAATTTCCAGGTCTGGCAGTGGGAAAGGCAGTAAGGTGAGTAACAGGATATTGAGCTGACTGCCGGTAAGGGAGCAGAGTGCCAAGTACAGTGTGGATTTGGGTAACAAAAAAGGTCATCAGAGCTCCTGCTCTGCTGAAAATTTGCTTTAGAGATGGACTTGGTTCGCAGCTACCACGTTAAACTCACCTACTGTGTGATGGAAAATTACTGCCCTCACATTGTCTCTTTGTCCTGTTGTAATCCTAAATACTCAGAGAGATGTTTATCCATGCTGTTAATGTGTAGTAATGGGATTGCTATTTTAAAAATCGATACAAATCTCACACTAAAAAAGAAAGGCTTATAGATTAGTCTGTCAAGAGCTGTCTTAATAGATCTGTCTGACATTTGAGACACTTTCCCCAAAAGTACTCTTTCAGTTTAAATTACTTCTTAAATGTTGCTGCCTGCAGATTCCAGGCCAGCTAATACAAATTGTCAGAGTGAAAACCTTTCTCTGCAGCTTCAGAGAAGCTGGAAATCATAATGTCTTCACTTTTATTTTCATTTGATCAAGAATGTGTTCCCTCCTAAATTAGGGAGCGGCGGTTTCAAACACATTCTTTACTTTTGTGGTTTCAGCCATCTGGTAGGCTGGAGAAGCTGGGGAGGTGGGGATGATGGGGAAGTTTAGAACGGATCTTTCTAATACTGCCACTTGCAGTGTGTAAAAAGCTGAATGGTGCTGACTCGATTGAGACTCCTTTTTGAGATGCAAAAAATTGCTAGCAGATGGTACATGCATTTATAGTCTAGGTAACTGAAGCTGGCTTTAATATCCTTTTCATATTTTAACAGTATTCCATACCCTTCTCATTTCCTTCCACAGCTCTGGGTGGAATGTCTCTGGTCCTCCTCTGTCAGTGTACTCACAGCCTTTCTCATTCTGACTCTTAAAGGCCTGGTAATTAGCAATAATTGCAGTTATTCATCAGGTTCAGGGCCATGTCTTTGTGGGGTGTGTGTCCTGGTGAGCGCCTGAGACCAAAAGAGGTTCCCAGTGTCCATAACTTGCAGACTTGCAAATCCTTGGAGAGTTACTGCTGCTGCTGCTCTCCCCAAGACTTAGCACTGCCCTGAGAGGTACAAGACTTTGGTTCAGAGGCATGTTTGACTTCTCTTCATCTCAAAATCTACTGCACCCTCCACTCTCCAACGGGGAGAAACAAGGAACTGGCACAGTTACCTCACTCCCTGTGGAGCCCACAGCACCAGTGGCAAGCAGGGAGATAAATGGAACACATCAAGAGGTGACAGACATTCACTGCTGCAGCTGGGTGGTTCTTTACTCCTTTGGAGGTTCTGAGACTGGGAAGGATTTCCTGCAATATATCAGGATGTTTTGTCCTTAATTCAGCATTTTGTGGAGAGTGGCTATAAAGCTCTGCTTGCTGTAGGATCTGTCTGCAATGGCTACCTGATCTAGGCTTTCCCAAACAACCCATAATCCCAATTATTTTTTTTAAAGTCTTCAAAGCACACAGCTCTTGCCATAGTCTAAAGATTCCACAACCTCTTTGAGGTCCTCATCTCTAATCAACATAGAACTGGATGTGCAACATTTGTGTAGTGTTGGCAAGAAAATCCCAGATCTGGGGTGTTTGGTGGTAAGTGCAGTGAAACAGCAAAGAGGAGGAGGTTTGGCTTCAGATGTCTGCAGGGAAGCAAGGGTGAAACCTTGGAAAATTTGGCCATCTTTGAAAGATCTGCAATAGTAAAGAAAGGCCCGTTGTGTTACCATTACTCTGATTCAGAAATAGTTGTCTAGAACTATTTATATATATATATATATA
>WAAG01044976.1:91796-117396 GCA_013390105.1 Tichodroma muraria
GGGGCAAGACCAGAGAAAATTCCCTCAGGTTGCCCCAGGGAAGGTTCAGGTTGAATATTAGGAAAGATTTCTTCCTGAAAGGGTGGTCAGGAACAGGTTGCCCAGGGAAGTAGTAGAGTCAGCATCCCCAGAAGTATTCAAAGCAATGCAGTCTTGGTGCTCAAAGACACCATTTAGAGCTGGGTTAAGGGTAGGAGTTGATATTCTTAGAGGGCTTTTTCAACCGCAGTAAACACCCATTTAAAATCTCTCTCTGCCTTAAAATGCCCAGACAGCTTCAGCCTTGCCTTATATACATTTTAAAGCATTTTTGAGTTCACAAACTTGCTGTAGGGTTTGACGTCCTGGAAGGTAACTTTAAATCTTATTTATCTATAAAAAATTCTGCTCTCCAGCAGACCAAGGCCCAGCCTAAAGGCCTTAATGCTTGGTATTGCAAGTAGGGAGGTTCATTCTGGCAAAATTTTGCTCATGTTTTGTAGGGTTTATTTATAGCCTGTTCCTGTCCACCACTTTTACAAGGCTCCTCATTCCCATTAGTCTCCCCCAGTAGCTGGTTTTTAGGGACACAAACCATTCCTGCGTCATGCTAATCTTGCTGCAAGTAGTGCCTGTGGTTTCTGAGCAGCCCATCCATCAGTGGGACTGGCAAGGTTTGTTCCTTGTCAGAGTCTCCATGGTGGTTTTGTCAGGTCTGTGACTATACTTTGTGGTTTCTCCCTTCTTCCCTCAGAATTCTCAACTGATAGAGTCCCCAGTCAGATAACCTTGTTGGAGTAAATATTCTCACACTCTCACCTGCCCTCATCAATTGATATGACTGTGGGAATGAAGATATTTCCATTCTTTTCAGCCCCCATCTTGGTCACATTTTCCAGCTGACAGTTTTTTCCACTGCTTTTTCCAGGCTGTGCTTCCAGCTGGGACTGAAGCTGGTGTCAGCACAGAACCCAGTGAGCTGTTCCAACCTCACTGCAGGCCATTGATGGACCAGCTACAGCACAGAATAAATAAAATACACTTAAACATCCTTGCTGTCCTTAGGAGGAAACATCTCCTGGGATTTTGAGTGGTCTTTAAGCTTGTGAACAAAATGTTTTGGGGAAAGAATGAGTGAAGGCTCTGCATTGCTCTTGTGCTAAGAATACTGGAAAAAAGGCAAGCAGAGGATCAAAACATGACAGACTTTCACTGGGAAAAAATGGGTACATAAATGGATATTCTGGAAGCAGGACTAAAGCGTTCTAGAGATGTTCAACGATGCCTGTTTAGACAGAGTGAGCCAGGTGTTTGTGGTCTCCTTTGTGCAGCTGGCTGTGACTCCAGGGAGACTGGTTTGGGTGAAAGCGATGCTCTGTGTCCTCCTCTGCTGCATGTGAAATCTGGGAGGTCTCTCAGAAGCAGAAGCTCTCCAGAAGTTAAACTCCAGACAAATCATGCACTTCCCCTTTGTGCCTGACCTTGGTCTCGTGCTGTTCAGAGCCACCCACCTCCCCAGACACCCGAGCTCCTTGTGGGTTTTGGAAGGCAATGAAATGTGTGAGTGAGTGGATCAAATTCACGGTTTACTCTAAATCACTTATCTTTCATTTTAATGCTGTGTGATGGACATCAAAGCAAGTTGATAAAGAATGCACCCCTTATAAAGAACGCACTGCTCGGTGTTTTTAAGCACATAGGCTTGACAGCAGCAGCTGATTAATAATTAATTAAAATAATGGTCAGGGAAAGAAATATACCCTTGCTAATCTATAATTACTTGGAAGCTTCTTCATACATTTTCCATGAGAGTCTTTTCCTTGTAAGACTCTGAAAAAGTAAATGTAGTGTTTGTTTGCTTTCAACTATGGTTTTCAGCGGATATTGACTGAAACAGCATCTTAATCAGTCTGACCTCAGCCTCCAGGGGATTTTTTTTTCCATTGACTCTATCATCTCTTCCTCCTCGCCTCTCCCTGTGTGCTGAAATTCTTGTCAGAGCTGCTAACTCTGTTACGTTTAGTGCTTTCTTTTTAAAGGCTCTTTTTATCCCAAAATCTTTTTCTGCACATNTTCCAGCAGCTGCTGTGCTGAGAACAAATTATTAAGTAATGCAAAGCATTTTAGAGCCTTCAAGGAGTTGGGTCTTCTGTATGAAGACCACTCAAAATGGATAATTCAGCTGGGTTTTCCTACCTCAAACCTGGAGTGTGGCTGTTTTACTTTTTGCCTGTGAATTTGGCAAGGGTTCTTGTGTTGTTCTCATCTCTGAATTCTCTGACACTTAGTTTTTCATTGCTTGCTATTTCAGCAAGTTCAACTGAATCCAGCTTTTTTATTTCAAAACTCAAAGGTGTCCTTGGCCTTCCATTCCTTTGTTATTTTTAAAAAGCGACTTTTTCAAGTGATCTGGGGTGAATGTCACAGCTCCTTTGATTTCCAACCTCACTTTCTAGCTGAACGTTTCTCCTGGCACTGTCTTAATATTATCTCCATGGGATTGATGATTTGTTATTTCTGTCCCAATTTCTTCTGTGGCAGCAGGAAAACAGAAACCAACAGAGCTTGTACAGGCTATCTCTTGACCTTGTCAGGGATTGGGTGCAGGCAGCATATTCCTAAAATCTGAAGGGTTTTTCCATAACTTAGCTAGAGGTTTGATAATGCCTGTCTGCATGTTTTTGGCCCCCTTCTTGCATAAATCCTATCCTAGGTGAATAAAATGTCCCGGAATCTTCCTGGTGGAAAAGTACCTTAAATATCATCTCATTCCAACCCCAATGCCCAAGGAGAGCTTGAGATGGAAATGTGCTGTGGGATCTTCGTTGTATCTACAACTTCCTGATACAGGAATGTGGACAGAAAATGGATCCAGGCATGTCCGAGGTGTGCAGGAATGGGGCACTGGACACAAGTTGGAACAAAGGAATAGGTAGCAGAGCAACCTGGGACTGTGGAAAGAAAGTGTCCCTGCTCATAGCAGGGGCTTGGAACGAGATTGACTTTAAGGTCCCTTCCAACCCAAACCATTCTGGGATTTTCTTATAGTAGAAAAAAAAAAAAAATCCACCTGAGGATGTTCAAGCACTAGAAGAAAGTCTGGAGAGATGTGGGGTTTATGTTCTTTAGGCTCTTGAGTCACATGTGGTTTAGTTCTGACTTACTGAGACCTCTAGAGTACCTTCCTACTTACTCTGAAAACTCTGATTTCCATGGATTAAAGGCATTTTACCCAAGATAACTTTGGATATCTGATGAAGTGTAGCTTTTTGAGGTGGAATAATCTACTGCCTGCTGCTGACACACACCATTATCTACACAGTGGTGTGAGATTGGAATAGATGTGCAAGGTTTGCATGTTACACCCAGCTCCCAGAGAATGGAGACTGAAATAGTCCCAAGCATATGTTAATTTTCACTGAATATTAGATGAATTTGACAGTGTTTTAGTCATATGGCTCTGTGGAAACAGATGTATTTCTTCACTGGAGGAGTATCTTTGGATCAAATGAACATTTGAGAGCTTATTCTTTGGTGTTACCACTTGTCTTTGTGCTGTATGGCTTTGATTTCTGTATATGATCTCAGTGCATGCAAAACAGGCACAGGAAATTATGCATAAACTCTTAAACCATAAAGATTATATAGTTTGGCAGAATTATGAACTTTACAACAGTGAGTGACAGCAGTTATTACTAAGGATAACATTCTGAATCTTGCAGCAATATTACCATAAGCCTTGAAAAATTAATGAACTCGGTATTTTCCTTAAATATTCTAGCTATATTCAAATATACTTGATTATTGAAATGTATCCTTCCTTTTCATGAAGATGGTTTTTCATGAAGTTTTGATGCAAAAGTAAAAAGAATTTAATTTATTTATTACTTTAAATTTGAAGTTTTTTTAGTTTTGAAAGTTTTTGTTGCTGAGACTTCCCTGTGATTGTCATCAATTGGAATATTCTGGATTAATGCACATTTTTATTTCGATCCTACCTTAATTCTAAGAAACCCATGGAGCTGTCACTAAGATGTGAGCCTACTGCACGGAAACTGGTGGAAGTGAGTCTCCAGTTGACTACTGGATTGATTAGAGCCTTCTTATTGCTTTTGGTTTGGGTTTTGGGTGTTTTTTTAGCTGATCAAGCATTCATCTCCTCTCCTCACCTCTCCTCATTTTTAAAGCTTGATGAACACTTTCTCAGAACATTTCCATCAAATAAAGTGCATAAAAGCCCGAGGTGCACAGTTTCTAGTCACTCAACACTGATAAGATGAAAATTACATAATTCTTTCTGGTGGATTTTTTTTTAGGGCTTTTACAGAAAGAATCTGCCAGTGTTCTGTTCCTACCTATTAATATTTCACACCAAAATGCACTTTCAGAGCTTTCTGGGCTGACATGCACATCGGAATGATTTCATTGTTCTTCAAATGCAATGCACTCTCACACTGAAAGGAAATACAAGCGTCTGCATTTAGGAATGTAAATTGTGAAAAATGGTTTTAAATGCTTGGGGACAGCAGGATGGATGATGAAGGAGGGCAGGACCACAGCTCTCTGCTTTGTTGTATCCCTATTTTCAAGGTCCCACAGCATTAGGTCTTTATCTCTGCAGGTCACACTTAAATTTTCCAGGAGACTTTTGTCTTTCAGCAAGACTAGTCTGACACTCAGACTAGTCAGAAGTACTTCTAATAGATTAAAATTCCATTAAAAATCCCTTTTTTAACAGTTCCAACATCACTAATTGTCAAAATATTGCCATTTTGCACCAGCTTCTGTTCTCTTTTCTCTTTGGTACATCCTTTAGTGTGTCATTGTAGGCTTGATGGAATGTTCTGTTACATCCTTAGGTAAATGGCTAAAAACTGCTCTCAGTAATTAATATTAAATTAAAAATCCCTGTGACTCGAGCAGCCAGATGGAAATATGCCATTCTACAATATTTGCCATTCAAAATGAGTAAGAGTCACTGGAGCTGGGATCTTCTATGAAACTTGGTTTGTCCCCAGCAGTGCACCTGCTTTCCTGAATGCAGAAGAAGGAAGGAACCAGAAAGTGCTGCCTGCACACAGAACTTGAGCAGTTGTCAACACAGAAAAGTGCTCTTTAAGCTTTTCCAAGACTTTTAAAGACCCAAACCTCAAAGAAGTTGTGCCGCCTGTACTTTTGTTGCAGTGTTTTGTTGCGTGTAAGAGGACTTATCCCACCAATGATTTGGGTAGGAGTCAGGTCTAGTTTGAGTAATTTCATTGACTTTTCTTACACTGAAGGAGACCTTCTGTGGCTCCTCCTTTTTCTGTGCCTTCATGGAACCCAAAATTAAGACAACATTGAGACAACAAATTAAGACAATAAATTGCCTGTATTATTATGGCAGATAATTCTCCATTTCTCCCCAGGTATGTTGTGCTCATGCTCGTTATGTTCGAGGTGCTTCTGAGGATGAGAAGTGTTCAAATGATATCTTATAGCTCCTCTTTAGGTTATGAATCCAAAATCCCAACATAAAAAGAGTGAGGAGCCACACACAAGCTATTATCCCTGTTCAAGATGGGCTTCTGCAGCTTGGATAAAAAGGGGAGACGTGGATTTTTGTACAAGCAGTAAAGGGGTGCAGAAGGCAGGTCATGCACAGCAAATGGAATTCTGTGTGCAGCTGCATCAGTGCCAGCTTCCTGCTCAGAAACAGGAGCAGTGTTAACAGCTTGCAGCCAAAGCAAGAGAAATCCAGACGGATTTGGGGATAGAAATGTGCTTTGTGAATCTCCATGTAACACTTTGTTTGAGCTGCTGTAATTAGTAAGTACCCTCCCTGGCTGTTCTACGACAGTGTTTGACATTTTGTTCTCTCTGGCAATCCATGGGGAGAGTTGAGATGAGGGAATGGTCATGATTAGCACTCAACAGAGCAAGTATTAGTTTTTTTGCCTATTTGAGCTATCATGCTTTTAACTATTGGATTCTGTGGAGCCTAAGCTTTGAAACACCCCCCCTCAAATCTCCAGTAAGACATTGCCTTGAAACAGTGGGAGAATAATTATAGAATCCCGAATGGCTGGGTTGGAAGGGACCTTAAAACTCATCTTCTTCCGCCCTCTGCCATGGGCAGGGCTGCCTTCCACTAGACCAGGTTGTTACAATGTGTGCTCAAAGCTTAGCCAAAATAACCTGGCTCCTAAAAAGGGATTTCATAGCCAGTAATGGTGATCTCAGTGCTGTCAGCCCATGGTGGTCTCCTTGGCATTAAAAATTTTGCTTGGTGTGGTGAACTGAAACAAACTTAATTTTTAAAAGACACAACCCCACAATCCCCAAAATACAGTACAATGTACAGAAGCGTTAATGTATGTTACACAGGGATATAGTGACAGGATAACGGGAAGTAGTTTTAAACTGACAGAAGAGAGATTTAGATGACAGCAAGAAATTCTTCCCTGTGAGGGTGGGGAGGCCCTGGCACCGGCTGCCCACAGAATCTGTGGCTGCCCCATCCTTGGAAGTGTCCCAGGCCAGGCTGGACAGGGCTTGGAGCAGCCTGGGATAGTGGCAGGTGTCCCTGCCCATGGCAGGGGGTGGAATGGGATGAGCTCTTAGGTCCCCTTCAGCCCAAACCATTCTGAGATTCTGTGACATTACTTGATTTCACAGGTACATTGTCAACTCTACCTTCACCCATAAAAAGCCCCTCTCAAGCTTTCACAGGTTCTGGGATAGAAAGTGATTTACTGCCAGCCACTGAATTAAATCCCACTGTAGCTTTTTTTCCTGCACTGGGCAGGGGCTGCAGGGCTCAAATCCCTGGAGCTCTTCAGGCACCATTTTCCTTAAAGCTGTTCTCTGGCTTTATACTTTGTTGTAAACAAACATAAGGCTTATTCAGATGCAGAAGAACCTTCTTTTCTTTACAGTCTCTTCACTGCTCTCGATACAATGGAAAATACTTTTGTATCTATGTGAATTTCCACTTCTTAGTAATACAAGTGCTTGTTGCATTTTGGTTCCTGCATAGATAACAAGGATTCTCATCCTGAGGATGACAGCTTTTACTTTGTTCACCAGAAAGACATGGAGCTCTTTGGACAGGATCCATTACAACACCTTTTGGTTGTTCACAAGTAGCTCTGTCTAGTCCAAACCCAGAGTTATGTAACTTCTGTGAAGTGGAAGAGACAGGACGTGCTGTGCAGTTTGGCAAGTTTTCATTGAAACCTCTGCTGGAGTCAGCCCTGATTTTGCTGGAATACAGTAAATATTAACATATTCCTGTATTTCTGGAATACCTCTATGTGTACTCTCAGACCAAGAATGCAAGAATGCTGGGAAGTGTGAATTATTGCCCATGGAGGTGCTTTTGTATTTGGAAAATACTGATTATCTTTACCCTAAAAATTTTCAGAGAGCATTTTTGACTCATGTTTGGGATACCAAATTTCTTACTTGAGAACCATAAAGTGCCCCCCAAAATGTGTCTCTTTTCCAGGTTTGCTCTACCTAAGAGGACCAGGCAGAAGGGCTTCTTCCTCAACTGTGGACCAACTTTTTAAAAGGAATAATTGAGCTCTCCATTTATGTACTGGATAGTTATTTTTCCTGAGTTACCAGCCAGGCAGGTTTCACAGGGCAGTGATTAAGGCACTACTTGCAGGAATAAACCACAGTAAAGATTCATGTTCAATACTTCGGGAATGTTGCTGCATGACCATAGTGCTGCTGTCCATGAAAACTCCGCTTTAGGGAAACACAGTGCCAGAAAATGCACAGGAGCTATTTAGTGCCTTCTCAGGTTTAGCTGTGAGTCCTTGATGTGTTTTCTTTCAGTTCTTTAGGAGCAGTGGATCACTGGATGTGTTCTGTCTTAGGGCTCAACACACACGTTTTAGGGAGCTGTTAGATGCTGCTGTATGGGGTGAAGTCCCTAAGTGATAATTCATGAAAATGCAGATGTGTATATGCCAAGGTAATGTGAGATTTAAGACAAATAAACCCACCTTCCATCACAGAAGGAAAGATGACTGAGACTTAAAATCCTGGAATTTAGGATCAGGAATCCTGATTTAGGTTTGAAGTGACCTCAGAGCTCAAATTTTCTACCCCCTTCCATGGGCAGGGACCCTTCCACTACCCCAGGCTGCTCCAAGCTCCATCCAACCTGGCCTAAAGTGGTCCAAATTGGGTGATTAAAAAGCTGTAAAAGGTTCTCCAGCAGCAAATGGGATAGCACTGCTTTCTGCAAGGAAGGTGGCCTGGGAACAATCCATCTCTCCAAGGAGTCACTGAATATCACAGCAATAGAAATTGATTTTACCCAAGTGAAAAGCTTTAGGTCAAAGGCAGGAGAAAATCAGATTACTCCATGCTGAGTGTCAAATAAAAAATTAAGGAACTGAGTCTGATTTTTGTTGAGTAAAAACACTTTTTAAGTCCTCTGTTGAACTAAACAGTGCTTCAATAACCTTGTAGTAAATTAGTTTAATAGGTGTTGATTTTATAGCTACCTCATCTCCTGCTACATTAAAATCTAATTATTTATTCCCACAAGTGTTTGCTTTTACTTCTGGCTTTTTACTGGTGCTTTTGGTGCCACGAACGAGCTGCGATGTTATCTGTTCCTGCAGTCCACGGGCAGCAGGTGGGACATCATCTCCTACAAATAACCTGCAGCTACTATTCCCTGCACCCTGCTGCAATTAAGCCTTCCTTAGGAACTGGTGAAGAGCTCAACCTCGGCTGCTCCTCGCTCCTGGCCGTGATCCCTCCCTCCTTTAAAAGGAAGGCATGACACAGATAAAGGTGGGGCTTGGCCAGCTCGAGTATTTCAGAGCCTTCCTCCTGGAGTCATGATTCCAGAAGGAGTCCTGGGGCATATTCTGGAGACTTTGGTAAGTCTGTGCTACTGATTAAATGTTGGTTTTTCTGTCCTTTAGAGAATATGCTTTGAATTTGCTGAAATTATGGGAGCAGGTGCAGCTGAAGTTCGGCAACATCCTCTGCTGTTGGAGAGGTAAAGCCGATGTCGGGAATTGTTAGTACAAACATTGGTTGCGTTTATCTGGAAGCTTCCTGAGAATGGAGCTGGTCTTGCTTTTTCAGTTGCAGGCAAGTTTCTAAAAGCCTCTTAATTTGTCTCTTTAAAACTAGATTTTTTTGTTTTGTTTTGTTTTCCTTTTTTTAAGTCACTTCAGGCTGAAGATTTCCTTGGACATGCTCCTTGAATTGCCGTGGAAGTTATAGCCTTATGCTTCAGAGGATTATTTTGGAGTTTTTCCAATGGTTATTATTCTCAATATGTGTTGTTTTAAGAAAGTTATGCTTTAATGCGCTGGATATATTATATATTTAATTTAATGGATTGGAAATGTGATAGAAAAAGAACAGTTTGTCTGTTCCGTGGACTGCAGCTGTGTCACATCTTTTAAAATAAGTATAATTGCTGTGTTATCTCCAATACTCACGGAGTTAATGAGCATTGCTCACTGGTATTAGCTAAACTGTGCTATCAGTGAGGCTCTTCAGAATTTAAAATTAAATATCAGGTTTTCAGGGGGGCTCCTTGCACTCTCGCTAACTTTTTTCAGTTTGTTTGCTTCACGTTCGTTCTTATCAATTATTTACGAAAGCAGCAAGGCAAACTTGAAATCCTGTAGTGTTTGGAATTAATAAGTTAATGCCCTTGTTTCCTTTTAATCTCTCTGTGCAGTATGTCCATAGTCACTTTTCTGGTGTTAAACTTTATTAAGCAAACCAACAATGGAAGTAAAACTGTCAATAAATAAGTTACGTGGATCCAGACCTAAATGTAATTTCCATCTGTGGGGGTTTTATCTTGAATTACATCTTTAAAACCATCTTTTAAATGAACATTAATCATATGAAATACTAAGAATTGCTTTCTGGGTTATTGGGAAATTAGGAAATACATCTCCTAGTGCAGAGTTGCTATGTCCTTAAACCTCATATTTCCATTCTTACCAGCTGCCAAGTTGCAGTTTCATGGAGTTTCTTGCTGCCTGTGACTGTCAAGTTGGGGTTTTTTTATGTCTTTATGATGTGTGCCAGCTCTGAGACTCTCTGTATTTTATTTTATTAAAACAGTTTCTCTCTTTTCCTTAGTATCCTATTTGGCAAGCCTGCCCCGTCAGAGGTAACATTCCCACATTATCAATTACTGTTGCTGACCGGTTTTGGGTCAGGTTTGGTCCTTATTCTCGGTCACTTGGGTTCTCCCTTTCGGTCACTTTCGGATCACCGATGAAGAGATCACACAGCAAAGGCGTTCAGAGGAAAGGGGGTGGTAGTTGTTCTTCTGGGCTGAGAATCCCAAATAGCTGTCGTGGGGCTCTGCGGAAGGTGACTTCACCACTGCCACGGACAGCCCCTTCTTTCTGGTGCCTGACAAGCCTTTCAGTGAAGAAATGTTTCCTAATAACCAATTTCAACCTCCCTTGGCCCAGCCTGAGGCCGTTCCCTCTCCTCCTGTCCCTGTTCCTGGGAGCAGAGCCCGACCCCCCGGCTGCCCCCTCCTGTCAGGAGCTGTGCAGAGCCAGAAGGGCCCCCCTGAGCCTCCTTTGCTCCAGCCTGAGCCCCTTCCCGGCTCCCTCAGCCTCTCCTGGGGCTCCAGCCCTTGCCCAGCTCCGTTCCCCTCCCTGGGCACGCTCCAGCCCCTCAGTGTCCCTCTGGCCGGAGGGCCTAGAACCGGACGCAGCCCTGGAGGGGCCTCAACAGGGCCAGCCCGGGGCCGGGCCCTGCCCTGGGGCTGTGGCCACACCGCGGCCGGCACAGCCCAGGGGCCATCGGCCTCTTGCCCAGCTGGGCTCGTGTTCAGCCCCGGCACCAGCACTGCCAGGGCCTTTTCCAGCTTTCCAACTGCTCTTCCCTGAGCCCGGAGTGTTCCACGGGTCTGTTGTGACCCAGGGACAGGACCCGGCCCTTGGCCTTGCTGACCCTCGGCCCGTGGATCCCGGCTGTGCAGATCCCTCTGCAGAGCCTTCCTGCCCTCCAGCAGATCCACACCCCTCCAGCTTGGTGTCTGCAACTTCCTGAGGGTGCCCTCATCCAGATCGTTGATGAAGATAAAAATATTAAACAGGACGGCCCAGTACTGAGCCCTGGGGACAGCACTGGTGACTGGCCACCAGCTGGATTTAATTCCGTTCCCTACTTTCTGGGCCCAGCCTTCCAGCCATTAACTTTGCAACCTATGTTTGTTTTTTGGTTTTTTTTCCTTTTCTTGGGCTGAAATTATTCCTATATCATGCTGGAGCTGGGAAGGAGGAAGAAGGCTTTTTTTCTGTGCTCTTCCATCACTTATCAGTGATAGAGTGACACAGATCCTCGGGCATGCTGCAGAATTTGGAGGAAGTTGCTGAGGGCTTCTGCCATGCACAGTAAACAACACTGAGTCAATCATGCTCCCCCTCAACACAGAATGTTTTTCAAAGGATTTTTAAAATAACTATAACACATAAATACACATATCTTTGTGGAAAGTTGCCTTTTCTTACTGCTTTGGGGGCTTGCTCACATCACATTCCATCATTCTGTTTATAACTGCAGCTTCCCACTGCCTGTGCCTTTCCTACTGTGTTGAGTGCCCCAAGGAAATTTTCACACTTGCTGGTTCTTGGCTCTCAGGAGTCCTGTATTTACAGGGTGATGCTTCAGTGTTGCTTTCCTGGGAGGGGTGCTTTGTGTGCCATGCAGTGGCAGTGTCACCCCAGAGGCAAACCCAGAGCACACAGCCAGGGAAAAGGCAAGAGAGAAAAAAGTGGTGGAAGCACAAGTAGGCTCTGAGCTCCCCATGTTTACTGGCTGACGGCTTTTCTTTCAGGAAAAGGCCTTTTCCAGTATTCACAGAGTAGTATGAAGGGAATTGAAATATTTGTATTAGAATAAGTATGATTTTGTTCTGTGCTTTGCTGCAAGTGCAGTGATGCTTCTTCAAAGACAGTGATTTCAACACAGGGTTCTGCTTTAGAGAGCATTTGAAATGTGTTTGCTTCTTCAGGTTACTTCCTAACTTTTGAATCCAATATCCTTTAAATCCACTTGATCTTTGTTTTGCACTGTTGACTGTCCTTGTTCCAGGAGTGGATCAGTGGGGGGTGCTGCTCCTCTAAGCTCCTGGGGTCCTGCTGGGCCAACTGTTTTAACAGTGCAGTTTTTCCTCTGTGCCTGAAATATTTCTTCTTAATATCCCCTTTAAATTGTAAATACGTTTTTCATGTATATAGGCCATATCTTGAGCTTGCTCATCAGAGACAAAATAATTAAAATGTGGAAATGAATTGAATGGGATGGCATGTAAGGTATGTTCCTTTCTCAAAAGATGTTGACTTGGAGTTCTTTTGGAGTGGGGAAAGAGAAAAGAAAGTTTCTTTGTGGTATAAAATAACAGAAAATATTTATTTCTGAATTTTTGTTTCACATTTTAGGAATAATACCCTACCTCATTCTTTATGCTGGATTCAAATAATCTCTTCCTTGCCTTGCTAGGGTGTAAAGTGCCCTTGCTGTTGTTTAGTGCTCCTCCATCTTCCCCCTCTACCATGCTTTTCCAGGTTTCCATGGGCAGCATGAGACACCGAAGAAATGGCAATTTTGAGAGTTCCAGACTCCTCTATTCCAGCATGTCTCGCAGCATAGACGTGGCTTGCAGCGATGCTGTGAGTACCTGCTGGTGTCACCACAGTGGTGGTGAATTCGGTCAAGTCAGGAGCAGGATGATGGATTTATCACTTTCCCCTTTATGGAGAAATTTTCCTAACCAGTGACCTTCAGGCAGCAGCTGACACAGTGAAACTCTAAGGGTGTATTGAGTTCCTTTTGAACCCTGTAGCTCTTTATTGTGCTTTCTTCATCACTTCTGGTTTTAAATCCTTTTCCCCAGTTGCAGCAAGAGACAAATTTGTCTGTATGAAGCAGCACCCCAAGCTCTTCTCGCAGCTTGATGGCCAAGGTAGCCAACATACGATTATGTTAATCATCCTTTCATGCCTGAGAGGTTTGCTGATTCCAGCAATTGTGTGGCAGATTCCCTGCTCCTGATGGGTTTGCAAAAGGACTTAATGGCCGATTCTTGGGACTTTAGCAAGTGCTTGCCCCTCCTTTTACTTTTTTGGTCTTGCACGGTTGTGACTTTTAATGGTTGAATACGTTCCCTTCCATTTTCCTTGTTTTGGATATAATGCTTCTAATGTTTTTTCTGCTTGGAATAACTTCTACCTGCTGTTTAACCACGAGTGTTGTGACAAACGGGTAAACTAAACTATAGCTGCGTGTCTTCCCTTTGTGTCCCTTGCCCTGCAAGTCTAAGCTGTGCTTGAAAGCAAACAAAAAGCCCCCAGCCCTTTATCAGCAAGCGAGAATTTCTTTGCTTTCTTAGCTCGCTGAGGTAGATTAGGGATGAATTTGCATTCCCCGAGTGTGAAAGCTTCTCCAGGGAGTTTCAAGGTTAATAGGAGAGTTAATGGTTAAATGAGCTGGAGAGACTTCTCATTCCACTGAGCTCCCATAAAGGAGGACTTGAAGTTGTTCTGGACTCCTGCTGGGATCTTTGTGTGTTGAATTAAAACAGCCCCTACCCTAAAGAACCTTACTGTCTATTTTTTATCTTTAATTTTTTTTTTACCATTGGGAATAATGTTTGCTGTAGTGTTTTAAGCAGTATCTTTGTGTTTACATGTGACTGTGCTGTTACTGAGGTCTCTTCTGCTTTGTGAGTTATTAAAAATAATCTTCTAAAAATTATTTTCCAGGATTTGGCCAACTTCATCCAGGAAAACTTTAAGAAGAGAGAATGTGTCTTTTTTACAAAAGACACCAAGTCAATGTAAGGAGATACTTTCCTCTTGTTTTTCAAGAACAAGGGGCTAGTGGGTGAGGGTATTTCTGTCTGCAAAGGCAGAGATTAAAATTTTGGGGTTTTTCGTTCAGAGTCTGGATCTAGCAGTGCCATCTCACCTCGGTCCCCTTGTTTGAGTTACTCCACAAGTAACTTGATGCAAAACTAGGGATCTGGTCTTCCTGCAGCTCTGTCACAGGGTTTAATACCAAATTCCCTACTTGAAACATAACTGGGGCAATATATAGGTGCTTTTAAGGATGCAGCACTAATATTGGTGTATGACAAGCTATATATCAGAGGTTTGCATAGTATAAATTTTCATTTTAAACCCAAATCACAGATTTCATGCATAAACCTTACACAGGCACTAGGTTTTGCTCAGGCTGATGGTCTCTTGAGACAGGATATTAAACTTGCCTCCATTTTCAGGCACAGGTACCAGTGTAGTGCTAGTTTGAGGACCATAATGTTGCTTTGTGGGTTTTGTTGGTTGTTTTTTTGTAACCTCAGGAGAAAAGTGATCAAACTAATATAGCTGCAGAAATGCTAATATTGAGCTCTGAGTGTCTATCGTGTCTCTGACATGACTCCTCTCTGAAGCTGGGAGTTAAAATGACTCAGAGAGAGGGAGGGAGATTAGTCTCATTTCGGAAAGTCTTGGTAGGGTCCTCCTCTGCTACCAAAAATGGGATGTCTGGCAAGGCACCAACAAAGGATGGAGGAGCTGGTTCTCATCAGCTTTTCTTTATGCAAGTCCTCTGGGAGAGGATTGCAGAACTTGCTGGGTTATTTTTGTCTACATATTTTTAAGGTAAGCTGGTTTCATTTGCAAGGTACAGCAGAGTAAAAGAAACCTTTCTAAAGGAGACAAGCAATTACCCCTTCTCCTGTCCTCTGAGGAAGCAGGAATGTGGGCTGTGGAGAGGACCTTTAAAATCAAGTCAGCCCAGCACTGCCACTAAACCACATCCTCAAGTGCAACATCCACGTGATTTTGGCATACTTCTAGGGATGGTGACTCCACCACGACCCTGGGAAGCCTGTGTTAATATTTTCTTCCCCTGATATCCAATCTGAACTTCACCTGGCACAACCTGAGGCCTTTTCTTATGAGAAGAGATGCAGTGAATTTGTCCTATGTGGTTAAGAGCACAAAAAGGGGAAGAAATCCCTCAGCACAGCCTGGTTCCTGAGCTGTATTCCACTTCCCAGTGCTGGGCCAGAAGCAGGTTATGGGGGAGGGAGCAGGATCAGGTGCTGCTCTGCTCAGGTGGCAAATCCCAATAGAGTCCCACACACAACTGGTTCTGTAGCTCTACCTGCTGCTTTCCTCGCTGGCAGAGCTCTCTTTTCTGTGCTCAGGATTCCTCAGGGGTCTTGTGTCCATTCACTCTTCTTTCAGGGGTAACTTATGTAAATGTGGATACCCTGAAAATCAGCACATAGAGGGCACCCAGGTTAACACCACCGAAAAATGGAACTACAAGAAGCACACGAAGGAGCTTCCAACTGATGCCTTCGGGGACATTCAGTTTGAAAATCTGGGAAAAAGAGGAAAGGTAAGTGGAAATATTAAGGATATTCGTGAGGCCCCTGTTGAGTACCAGTGAGAGCTCCTCAGAAGCGAGGAAGGTGAAATGGATTTTATTCTAATGTCAGGAGATAGGCTGCAAGAGACATGAGCTCATTTCTCAAGCCCTAAAAATAGGTAACAAAGGATGATTCCTTCTGTGTTACTTGTTGGTTAGGCTGGTGATTGGAGTGAAGAGATTCTCTTTCCAGACATGGCAGGAGAATGGGTGAATGAGGGTGATATTAAAGGATTATTTTATAACCACATATACCAGCTTGCTCAGGCCTATAAACAATTGAATATTGAATATTTCCCAGGGTGGAGAGTTTTGGAGGGATATAAGATATCTGTGGAACTTGAAAAGTTTTATTCCATTCGTTGTTTTTTTTCCTTGTGTCTTTGCTATGAGTGGGGACAGTGGAGGTGTGAGAAGAAGAAAATAGGTGGTGTTACTGTTCCTGGTGATTTATACTGATGCTTGTGAGGAGTCATATGTGGCTGAGATCATCTGCCTCCTCTAGATGGCTGATACTTAACACCAGTGCAGGTTGCTTGGGACAGTCAAAATAAATGAGGAAAATCAGAGCCTGCTATGTAAACTAATTTGGTTTGTTTTATGCAAAGTAGCAGAAATAAGAGGCATTTGAGTGGGAAATGAGACTGAAAGTTTCAAATCATGCTTAAGCAGATCCATGTACTTTACATATTCATTCATATTCACATTTTAGCTTTGTACTGCTTTGTTGTAAGCTGCTGTGTGACTGTACTGGAACAGAAAGTGCTTTGCTCTGTTGCAATACTTCAGATTTCTCAAAGGTTAAATGTTCTTTCCTTAGGTTGTGTCTTCCCCATTTCCAGCTTTGGAAATCTGTCATGTGCCCTCAGTTGTTTCATGTGGACTCTCAAGGCCACTGTGCTTACTTCAGAGCGTACTTTCTTCAAACACTACATATAAGTCTCCTAGTCCATCCCACTGGAATGTTGGGAATCACATCTCAATTCCTTGTTCTTATTCCCTACACAGCAAGGAACCTGCTGCTCCTGAATATTGCCAAGTATTTCTGTTAGTGTGCAGCAGGGAGGACTTCAAACTCAGGGTGACCTGAGAATTTCTGTCAATTACTAGTGAGGGATGGGGAGTTTTATACCCTGCATTGTGCTTTTTAGAAGAGATGAGTCTTAAAATGTTCTGATATCAGAAATGAGATGTGAACAGACCCAT
Source organism: Tichodroma muraria (assembly GCA_013390105.1). Taxonomy (NCBI): domain Eukaryota; kingdom Metazoa; phylum Chordata; class Aves; order Passeriformes; family Sittidae; genus Tichodroma; species Tichodroma muraria. The sequence goes on from WAAG01044976.1 coordinate 108,423, forward strand.
AAAGAGGTTTGAGGACAGGCTGGGAGTGCTTAAGCCTGGAGAAGAGAAGGCTCCAGGGAGACCTCAGAGCCCCTTCCAGTGCCTAAAGGGCCTCCAGGAGAGCTGGAGAGGGACTTGGGACAAGGGATGGAGTGACAGGACAAGGGGAAGTGGCTTCCCTCTGCCAGAGGGCAGAGTTAGGTTGGATATTGGGAAGGAATTCTGCCCTGTCTGGGTGGCGAGGCCCTGGCACAGGTTTCCCAGACAGGCTGTGGCTGCCCCTGGATCCCTGGCAGTGTCCCAGACCAGGCTGGATGGGGCTTGGTGCAACCTGGGATAGTGGAAGGTGCTCATGGTAGAGATGGGACTAAATGAGCTTCACATTCCCTTCCAGCCCAAACCACTACAGGATTCTCTAAAATCTTACCCTCTCTAAGTCCAGCTTTTGAGCTCTTCATTTCTGCTATGCTGCTCAGCCCCTGTAACATCACGAGCATCGCAGTCACTGCATTTAATGATCTGGGAGCCCAAACCCCTAAAAGCCTTCCCTGGATCACAGCCATGGTCTGAGAGCAGCATCCAGCAGTACCAGGAGATGGCATCCTTGTACTTCGGAGGAGGGAGGTGCTGAACTGAGGAATTCACCCGCTGGAGTGGAGCTGACAGGTTTGCTGTGGGCAGGGCTGACCAGGTAATTTTCCTGGTAGCTCCCCCCTTTCCGATGGGGGATCCTCTCCAGAAAAACACCCAAAGCTTCATTGGGTTGAAGCTTCTTAGGACAGAAGCTGTGGGAGTCCCTTAGCTTTCCTGTGTAGCTGCTGTAGCCTGCTCAGCATCCTCTGTGATGCCCCAAAATGCTTTAACTCCTTCTGTGAACCCATCCCGGAACACATGAATGTTTTTATTCAAGTTCAATGTCTCTTAGGTGGGGACATTTACTCCTCAAAGTAATCCTTTCATTTTGCTCTCCTGCAAATACTGGGCAATTGATACAAAATCCTCTGATTCAGGTCCAAGCTACTCCTTTTCATCTCCTGATTTGGCTTGTGCAGCCATGAATGACTTCCAAAAGCGATGAAACTGTCAAGAGGCTTTTGAATAGCAAAGCAAGACAAGGCCAGAGAAGCTTTTACATAAATGGAGACATGTTGAGTCCACCTGAAGCTAGGTTCTCTTATGTGCTTTTTGGCATCTTTGTAGAGTGTTTGAGCTTTACAACAAACTTGTTGTGCTTGTTTTGTGTTATACTAAAAGCACTGAAGTGGTTATGTGTTGTGATAGGAACACCACTCACACGGAGGCTGGAATTTATTTGAATAGTGAAATCAATACAACTGTTGTTATTATCAGCTCACTTGCAGCGATGCTGCCACTGATTCATAATCTAAACTTTAAATAGCACTGTTGGAGTTGGTTGCTATAATGGTGGTGTGTTCATCCTTGCCGAGCTCCTCTGAAGCCCAAGGTCACTGATCTTGCCTTGTCTAGAGGAAGGTGGGTTGGGTGCCTGGTGTAGGTGAAGGATAAAGGTGCTTCAGAGGAAGAAACGAGGATTTTGTCATCACCTTGCCTTTCATCTCCTGGCTGTTGGAATGAGGCTGTGCAGCAGAGAAGAAAATGCAATCCCTGGGCTGCTCCCAGCTGCCTCGGTTATCTCCTGCTATATTTGTTCTCCTATTTTCTCTCTTCCAAGTACATCCGCCTGTCATGTGACACGGACTCGGAGACACTCTACGATCTCATGACCCAGCACTGGCACCTGAAAACCCCAAACCTTGTCATCTCTGTCACCGGTGGCGCCAAGAACTTCGCGCTCAAGCCCCGCATGCGCAAGATATTCAGCAGGCTGATCTACATCGCCCAGTCCAAGGGTAATCACCTGCTTCTGTGCCTCTGTTACCTCACTGCTGCACAGCAGGGGCGCAGAGGTAGCAGCTCAAGGGGTCTGTGGGGAAGCAGAGTGTTCCATTTGCTTCTGCTTGGCTGCTGTCCTTGGGACACGTGTGACATTAATGGTTTGGAAGTAACAGGATTGGGATTTAGTCAGGGGATGCCTGTTGTAACATAAGGTGAGTTGTGTAGCATCTCTTTTGTGCTTAATTGAAGAGTAAACTCCCGAGGTCACAAAAGGGGAAGGGTGGGTGTGTGGCTGTGTTTCTCCAGGTGACTGGATGTTGTTCTAGGAGCCTGGATTTTCACTGGGGGAACACACTATGGGCTGATGAAGTACATTGGGGAGGTGGTCAGAGACAACACCATCAGTCGCAGCTCTGAGGAGAACGTGGTGGCCATTGGCATCGCAGCCTGGGGCATGATCTCCAACCGGGACACCCTCATCCGCACAGCCGACAGCAGTGTAAGGAACACGGCATCACGGAGTCATTAATGAGGTTAAAGTTAAGGCTGAAAAACCGGGACTTCTAAGATCAGGTCCAGCTGTCAGCCCAGCACTACCACCACATTCACCATTAAACCCTGTCCTCAAGTGCTACATAGATGGGTTGGTGGGAAAGAAAGAGGAAGCTTGGCCTCAAAAAGTCAGGAGCTCTTCCCAGAACAGAGGAAAGTAAACATTCTCATGCGCAAATTAGTCACACACATCAGGCCTGGTGAGGAGGATTTCAGCTGTGCCAAATTCTGGCATGTCTGTGTGGGAGTTCAGCTGCTCTAACTCCATGTCTGGCATTGCTTTAGGGAATAACCACTCCCATGGTTATTCTAGCTCTGAAATACCCATGCAGTCCCCCACAGAAGCACCTTGAGCTCAGGCATGGGGTACCTGCTGCTGCTGCTGTTTAGGACCTTCATTGGCACTGCCATCCTACCTGTCAGATGCACTGGGGTAGCCCCCCTTGTCTCTTGTCCACCAAACATGATAGAGCACATCTGAAAAACTGTCCTGCCACATAAATAAGGTAGGTGTGTCTTTGTCCTTGAATCTTTGTCAAATGCTGTGCTTGTGCCCCTAGGGGAGCTACTTGGCCCACTACATCATGGATGACCTGAAGAGAGACCCACTGTACTGCCTGGATAACAACCACACCCATCTCCTGCTGGTTGATAACGGCACCCATGGGCACCCAGCGATAGAGGCCAAAGTGCGGACCCAGCTGGAGAAGTACATCTCGGAGCGGGTCATCCCAGGTATCCTCCTTCTCCTGTCTTGGCATGCTTTGGGACTGATCCACAGTGATTTTCTTGGAATAAGAAAGTGGTGGCAGCATCCTGTAGCTGCTGAGCTGGAAGGGATCTGTGTGTTAACTGCAGTGCATCTGGAGCTCTTTCAGGAGTAGGCTGCCCTCTCCAGAGCAATGCTTTCCCTCAGCTTTCTTTCTGTATGTCCTTTGTGTCACAGCAAATGCTTCATTTCAGCCACACAGACCTTCCCTCCCTTCCTCTTGGAAGCTGACCCCTTCTATAGACATCCCACCTGGATCCTACCTATACATCTAGGTAGCTGGAGCACAATTACCCAAGAGCTGAAATTAGGCTTTTCCCAAAATACTTATTTATTAGGGTGATTGAGCCACCTGCAACTTACTGCTAAATAATTTCTCTTTCACCTACTTCACCAAAGTGAAAGAAAGAAAGCAAAGGCCTTAGTAGCAAATTCTTAAAAAGCTTTTGGGCATGTTGTTGGTTTTTTTTTTTTGGTTTTTTTTTTTTAATGTCTCTCAAATACTAGCTCCTTGAGTTAGAGAATTCTTACCTTTCTTTTATGATTAAAAATGTGAACTCATGTTCTGTATCTTGAGTTTGTGGTAAGAACCTTTCACTAAGACTCAGAATGGTCGAAGGAGCAGATAAATACAATAAAATTCCATTTTAAGGACTTCAGAGATAGCAGAAATTAGGATTTCTAGAAGGGAAAAGCTTCTGCTGGAAAAGGGTGTCTGAAGTTAGCTATGCAGAATGTTGGGCAAAACTTGAGTTTTTGTTAAAAGCAGATATTAGTAACTGATAAAATCAACAGCAAACTAGCATTTGCGTCAACGTCTTGGAAATTCATTGTACTCAAGAAAAATAAGTTGCTCAGACTGCATTAATTGATTTAATCTTTTTCCTTCTTTTTTCTTTTGGCATATTTCACAGAATCTAATTATGGTGGGAAGATCCCAATTGTTTGCTTTGCCCAAGGCGGTGGGAAGGAGACTTTGAAAGTAAGTTTATTTCTTTTATTTGTTTTCTGGGAATGACAGTAGGGGCATTGCTCTACTATTGAAGACTGATTACTCCAGAAGAAACTTGAAGTAGACAGTGCTGTTACTTACAGAAGCTTGCCTAGCACTTGCTACAGAAGGACCTTTTTTGCAGTTTAAATTTATCAAGTTTGTTTCCATTAAAATTTCTGTGCAAAGCTTCTGCCTTGGCCTGACATCCTGGAAAAGTTTTGGCTGGGACAGACAGTTCAGTTGTCTCCATTCTTTCACATCACAGAATGTGAAGGGACGTTATGTCTACCTATTTCCACCCCCTGCTGTGGGCAGGGACACCTTCCACTATCCCAGGTTGCTCCAAGCAATGTCCAGCTTGCCTTGAACATGTTCAGAGATCCAGGGGCAGCCCCAGCTTCTCTGGGCACCCTGTGCCAGGGCCTCATCATCATCACAGTTAATCATTCCCTCCTAATAATGTAAATATAAATTTCTCCTCTTCTAGTTTAAAACCATGCCCCCTTGTCCCATCACTGTCTGCCCATGTAAAAAGTTGTTCTCCCTATTTCTTATAAGCCCGTTCAAGAACTGGAAGGCCACATTTTAAATCTAGTTTAGATCTAGACCTGGTTTAAATCTTGGCAGTTGAGCAGGGCAGGAGGGCTCTGCTGATTCTGATCATTCTAAGCCTACATGGTGAAGGACCAGGTATCATCTTCACAGGCCCGGAGGAGAATGAATAGAACAAAGAAGTTTCTTGAAACAGGATGTCCTAAGTGACACTGTGGGAAGGGGGAAAGGGAGATAGCTTCTAAATCTCTCTCAGGGTTAAAAACCAGGGTTGTTACTTGCCCATTCACCTTGCCAGAGTCAAGATGAGTGGCCTGAGGGAGCAAAGGAACCTGACCCAGGGTTTTCAAAGTGAGGGGATGTGGAGTCAGGCTGTGTGGGAAGGGAACAGTGACAATGAGGACAAGCTCTGACCAACTCCAGGAAGAGCTAATTTAGCCTGTACTAAAGAGCTGGGAAAGGGGCTGGATTTTGCAAGAGAGTAGGATGCAGCAAAAATGATTATTTTGTTTGTAGATGTTGTCTTGGTACTTCCTGTTCTGACCAGAGCTGTGCTGTTACTGTCAAGGTTAATCAAACTACTTGGCTTGTCAGGAAGATAAACAATGTGATTTCAAAGCATGATCTCTGCTACCACTTCACTGTTGGTGTTAACCAACTGGTCTGAACCAGTGTGTGTAATTCCAGATCGTTATCCTAGTCTCCCTGTATGTTTCCTGGGAGTTTGGTTCCATTCACATGATCAATTTTATCTTTGCACAATTGTAGATGAATGCAGATGCAATGTTCATCAGAGGTCCTGAGATGAGATGAAGCATCCATTCAGGTTTTAGAGGAAAGCTGTGCTCAGAGGGCTGTGTTGAATATGTCCATTTCTTTTTTAACTCCAAATAGCTGACGTTTGAGAGGATTTGGCCATCACTGAAGGAGCTGACTGACTGCCAGGTGCTGTAGCTGTGCAGACTTATGATTACACGTTTTTTGGAGAGATTTCAAACCCACTGTTAAGAAGTAATACATAACACAGACTTAGTAGCTGCCTAACCAGAATGAGTAGAAGCCTTGTGAAATCAAATGCATAATTCCTGGCAAGAAGTTCCTCTGGGAAGTACCTGGATGATGGTTCAGTTAAGAGCTCCTGGCACTCTCTTGGCTATTTCATAGAATCCATCATAACATCGAGGTTGGAAAAGACCTCTAAGATTCTGAAGTCTGGTGGTCAACATAAGCACCATTATCATGTTCACTGTTGAACTGTGTCCTCAGGTGCTACATCAACACATTTTTGAACAATTCAGGGATGGTGACTTCCTTAAGCCTGTTCCAATTCCTTGATAACTCTTTCAGTGAAGAATTTTTTGTGGTATCCAACCTAAACCTTTCCTGGTGCAGCTTGAGGCTGGTTTATGTCATGCTAAGTTTTTATTTCTCAGTGTTGTAAGTGCACTGAGGTATTCGTGCCTGCCCTCTTGCTCATTTGTAAGTGAAGCCTTTTTTCAAGGAGTAAATTGAGTCTCTGATGAGCCCCAATGACTCGGCAGAGTCCATGCTGTGGACGTCTGGCCTTGCCATGCCTTGGTCTTAGCAGTGCTGGCCAGGAAATGCTCCCTCTTTCTCAGCTTCTGTGACTGATGCATGATGACAAGAATCAGCATTAGCAAGGGAGAAGTGAAACGGTTCCAAGCTTCTGTTTTAAATTCCCTGTGATGTAAAACATGCACTTCAGCTGAACCCTTCTTTAGAAAACCACTTTCATCTAGCTGATAAGAAAAGCCTCCTTGCCTTTGTCAGAGACCTGCTCTCCAGTTGACAGGAGGAATGTGTGCATGGTTTTGATGACTGAGTTGATTTTTTTGTTGTTCTCAAGAAACTCTCTTAACTAATAGATGTTCTGTCTATCCAGTGCTTGATGATAACTTGCATCGCCTCCCTTTGTACAATTTGCTGGCAGCCAGCTTATACTGTGACTCTGTTCTCAGTGTAGTGATAGCAAATGAAATCAGTGTCTCCTACGGTCATCTTTGCACCAGGAGGGTTAATGGTCCTTCCAGCATGATTTTAGCAGATTTTTGTCTTGCTGTTAATCCATGTATGATCTTGCTGTTTGAGAAATCATGTAAGTGGCTACTTGGAGACTTTCAGTAACATTAAAGTTTGATGTCCTTGTGATGCTACAGAAGTGATCTCTATGTAAAACACTTCTGCTTCTGCCTACAGCAAATAAATCCAGAGCCCTTGGTCTCAGCTGAGCAATGCTGTGCCTTAAACCAGCAGTGACTGTAGCTGGGCAGCACTATTCTGTGCCCTTGTCACGATCCACAAAGGTGGGATTCATGATGGTTTGTTTGATCTCAGGGTACAAGAGGCACAACAGCAAGGGACTGGATTTTTACTCACAGCAACAATGCACTTTATTGAGTGCCAACAACAGGTTATGCAATATAGAGAGGGAGAGAGAGAGAGGAAAGGGTGGGTAACAGCTACCAACAGGTGAGACAAGGTCTTCACGCATCTTCCTTCCATGGGGAGATCTCAAGGGGCCACTATCCCAAAAGTCTCCTTTTATACTTTTCTTCAAAGCGAGTGGCTTTTGGCCAGTGGGAGAGTTTTGTGTTGAAACTTGCTCTTTCTCTGGAGCAGCAGGCGTAGTGTACAAAGCAATCAGTTATCAATCAGTGTCCATTTGGAGCAGGGTTCCATGACAACAAAGCAGCACACCAGTGCCTGAGAACAATCCTTGGCACTCATCCACCTCTGACCAGGCTGGGCACAGTCTGCTGAGGAGGAGGTCTCTAGTTTGGGGTCTCAGCCTCTGTCCTCGAGACAGTCGTGAGGCAGATGAAGGATCTTCGGACTGTCCCTTACAGACCTGCATGCCATTTCCACTTGGCAGTTGTCCTGATTGGCTGATCCACTCTAAAACTGAGCAGCCTGCTCTAGTGGAAGGTGTCCCTGGCCATGGCAGGGTGTGGAACAAGATCTGCTTTGAGGTCCCTCCCAGCACAAATCATTGTGATTCTATGAAAATTTGGCAGATGGTAATTTCTGACCCTCAGTCTCTGTGGAGCTCTTCACAGCCTTCTCTCATTAGATGGATGATACTTTAAAGAGTTGTCACTGGTAATCAGTGTATAATAATAAAAATACTGCTGTGGACCATGGGTTTCTGTTGTTCTTTAGGCTTCCTTACTCAATAACATAGTCTAGTAACAGTCATGCTTCAAGTGCTCTCCTCTCCCTCTGTCTCCTTAGTCCATCAATGTGGCCATCAAGAGCAAGATTCCTTGTGTGGTGGTGGAAGGCTCTGGGCGCATTGCTGATGTCATTGCCAGCCTGGTGGAGGCTGAAGGCACTCTTGCTTCCTCCTGTGTCAAGGAGAGCCTGCTCAGGTTCCTGCCTCGCACCATTTCCAGACTCTCAGAAGAGGAGACTGAGAGCTGGATCAAGTGGGTGAGTGTGGGGTGCTGTGGGAGGAGGGTAGAGGGAGCAGCTGGTGACTTCCAGGTCAGGGGTGTTATCTGGTGATACCTACAGGGTGTGCAGGGCTCCTTGCCATGGTATGTCTGTGCAGATTTAAAAAAAAGAAAAATCTAATCTACAGGGATTGGAACAAAAGCATTGGGGGGGCTGCCATCAAATCAGCACGTGTCTGGTCACAGGAAAGCTAAGAAGGTTCCAGAAGGATCTCTTCCCTGTGGAGTGTGGAGCTGCTGAAGGCTGTATTCCCTGTCTGGCTGCAGGTCTCACAGCTTCTGCTGGGCTGCTTTGGAGTGTACCTCCTCCTGCATCAGAAATGGCCAGGATTATTTGTCTTCTGTGTGCTAAAATAAAATTAACTCTACAAAGCTTCATTATGTGAGAAATACCTAGTTTTGACAGAGCACAAGGAGGTAGAGACTATTCTCTAACAAACTGCTTAACATAAGTTGAAACTTGTGCTGTCACAATCTGTTCTGCTTTAAGAGTCACTTCTAATTACTGAGATTATATCTTCTTGACAAAGATGATCTGGATAGGGCGATCACAGTTATTTGCTGTATGTTCAGAGGACAATTAATGTTGTTTTTTGGTGACTTTAAAATCAAGCTCATAATCTACTTCTATTTGGGCTTGTTTAAATTTGTTAAAACCCAGGATTGATGAGAAGCAGCTTTGCTATGATGTGGTGGCAAATTTCTTTTAAAAAGAATCTAAGAGATCTGCTTCTAAACAGCCTTGATAGCTTTGAAACACAGCCTTGATAGCTTTGAAACACAACTTTTTTTTTTTTT
>WAAG01044976.1:117415-137989 GCA_013390105.1 Tichodroma muraria
TTTTTTGGTAGATCAAAGAAGTCCTTGAGAGCCCTCATTTACTGACAGTGATCAAAATAGAGGAAGCTGGAGATGAAATTGTGAGCAATGCCATTTCCTTTGCCCTGTACAAAGGCAAGTAATTGTTTTTCTGGGTTTGTTTGGGGATTTAAAATTAAGTGGAAAAAGGATGGGTATTTATTCTCTAGAACAGGTTTCCTTAGAGCAGTGCCATCTCTCTAGAGCTAAGCTCCTGCCACAGTGTGGAGCCTGTCTTCCTCCCAAGGGGTGTGGGCAGGCTACAGCAGCAGTATGGGATCTCTATGTGGGCAAGATCCAAACCAGGTAATTGGGAAGGCATTTTGGAGAGCCTTGGGGATGCTGGTAGGGCCCCATTGGTAATCCTGCAGAATCTCTCTTGTGTAGAGGGTGCAGGAGTCTGAGGAGCCTGAAGGAAGCATTGTGCTGATCTTGGTTGTGAGGTGCTCCTGGCAGCTCCTTTGTGGCCTGTTTTGGGCTGTAAATACATCCCTGAGCTTCCAGTATCTTCCAGCCCCCTGCTGGGAAGATGTGCATGAGTTGAGGGAAAGCCACGTGGAAGGATTCTTGTCCTGGTTGTGTGAGAAGCAGAGATGATCAATATGCCTCGTCTTTACCCAGAGACTGTGCCTCCTCTGTAGCTTTCAGCACCAATGAGCACGACAGGGATAACTGGAATGGGCAGTTGAAGCTGCTGCTGGAGTGGAACCAGCTGGACCTGGCCAGCGATGAGATCTTCACCAATGACCGAAACTGGGAGGTACAGCCCCCTCCTGAGTGAGTGCAGGGAGCTGTGGGGAGGGCCACATCCCAACTGGAACCACTGCCTCAGCACCTCAGCCTGTGTGTTAAGAGTGTCTGTTGCTGCACTGACTGTCACATTCCACTCAGCCTGGAGAAGAGGAGGTCAGACCTCCTTGGGAGCTGCTGCTTCCTCATGAGGGGTAGCTCCCATCTCTGCTGTGACAGGGACAGGACCCCAGGGAACGGCTGGAGCTGTGTCAGGGCAGGGTCAGGCTGGAGATCAGGGAAACATTCTCATCCCAGAGGCTTCTGGGGCACTGACCGAGCTCCCTGGAGAATGGGCATGGTGCCAAAGCTTCCAGAGCCCAAGAGCATTTGGAAGTGCTCTCAAGGATGCACAGGGTGGAATTGTTGGAGTGTCTGTGCAGGGCCAGGGGTTGGACTTTGATGATCCTTGTGGGTCCTTTCCAGTTCAGGATATTCCGTAAAGCCGTGATCCATCATTCCATGATGATCCATTCTATGATCACTGGCTGCAGAGGTGATCTACCCATGCCAGAAACGCTCTGGGACATCTAACCAAGGCAACTGTGTACAGAAAAAACCAGCTGATTCTGATGAGAGTGTGACAGTGACCATGTGTCAGACCTTAGATAAGATTTACATGTCTCATGTGATCCCTAACTCTTGCTTTTCCATTTCTGCCTAGTCTGCTGACCTACAGGATGTGATGTTCACAGCCCTGGTGAAAGACAGGCCCAAATTTGTCCGGCTTTTTCTGGAAAACGGCTTGAATCTGCGGAAGTTCCTCACCACAGAGGTCCTGAGGGAGCTGTACACCAACAACTTCAGCAGCCTGGTGTTCAAGAACCTGCAGATCGCCAAGAACTCCTACAACGACGCCCTCCTCACCTTCGTGTGGAAGATGGTGGAAGATTTCCGGAGAGGTTTCAAAAGATACTACAAAAACAGCAAGGATGAGATGGAGATACAGCTTTCAGTGAGTCATGAGCAGTTTGATCCTGCTGTGAATGAGGTTATCTGGATTGCTGTGGTTAAAGCAGGAAGTGCCTCTTACACAAATATTCTTTAACACCAGCTTCAGGAAAAACAGGGAGGCTGATTCTTCCTTGTCAAATACAAGGCTTTAGTAGAAATATCAAATATAACCTAACTCACAGTAGTGTGTGACAACTGGCAGAGAGCTGAGAGAAGGCATTGGTGGGGTTGTTGTGAAAGGAAAAAAAATACAAAACCAGAAGAGTCTAAGCTTGGATTTGTTCCAGTTGAAAACATTTGGTGAGCTTAGGTCTGAGTTCTTGCTCTCTTTCAGGAGGAGTGTCCTATCACAAGGCACCCATTGCAAGCTCTGTTTATTTGGTCAGTTCTTCAGAACAAGAAAGAGTTGTCCAAAGTCATTTGGGAGCAAGTAAGTTGAGTTCTCCTTGATTCCTCTTTGCAGGCAGTGCAGTGGGGTTCTGTGTCTTTGGTTCATCGGCCTGTGAAGGCTCCACATCCAGCTTCAGACATAACACCACAAGAGATAATTGCTAGAGGACTCTCAGTAGGTTTTATATTGCCTATTCTGTGTCTGGATGTGGACTTTATACTTCCATTTCCTAAGGCTGTGTGTGAGTCAGCAGTTCACATTCATTGTATGTTGTCATCTGTGCTCAAGCTGGGATGCCGAGTTCCCACCCACTCCACAGCATGGATGAGTTCTGATTCCAGGTGTTCGATTGAAATCCAATTTCTCATTTGGATTAGACAGTAATTTAATGATTGTAGAATCAAATAGATCATTCTGGACTGGGAACTGAGAAGCTGAAAAATGGAGGATAATTTTTGAAAGATTCCACTTGGTTTAGTGGAAAGTGCCTCTGCCTGTGGCAGGGGGTTGGGATGTGATGGTCTTTAAGGTCCTTTCCAACCCAAATCATTGTGGTTTCAGGATTCTGTGATCATGTTCCCTTTTCTGAGGGATTTTTATGACTTTACACTCGCTCCACAGACCAGAGGCTGCACTTTGGCAGCCCTGGGGGCCAGTAAGCTCCTGAAAAGCATGGCCAAGGTGAAGAATGATATAAATGCTGCTGGTGAGTCTGAGGAACTTGCTAACGAGTATGAGACAAGAGCAGTAGGTAAGTGTCTGCTTTAAAAGTCCTTTAGAAAGTTAGTGGGAAGGGTCAGAGGCCAGGGAGTTAAAAACTAGCTATCCAGCATTAAATACATTTTTCTGTTACGTCAACATGTGATTTTGCTGCTTGGAAATTCCTTCCACACCATTTGTTCCCAGTAGAAATTTTGTGTCCCGTCTTAAGAGCTTGGCTTCAAAAGGTGGGTGTTGTGAAGTTGGGTTTATATTGGGGTGTAGAATTTCTTTCATGGGGAAGAAAAGCTACTTAGCTCTACTGACAAGGCTGAAGAAGGGTGCCCACAAACAGGAAGGAGAATATGGAAGCGGGGAAACTTTCTATGTGAGTACTGGTAGTATTCAGGATTGGGGAAAACCACCCTTCAGATTTGTGGGAGTACTTTTGGGGACTGAGAACAAATTGCAGGTAAAAAGTAGATTGATAATTCTGTGACTTTATAAGGACCAGCTCAAGGCCATGCTGAAATTATCTTGCTTGTTTCTAGAGAGTATCTCCTATTCCACAAAGCAAAAACTGCTTAAATAGACTTTTTTAAAGGTATCTATATCCCTCAGGCCTGATGATTTAGCAAGACACTAAGGAGTGAACAGTGCATTTTCCAGTGAAAAAGCATCAGGTTCTGACTTTTTCAACCTATTGTTAATCTTGGATTGACTATTATTCATTAGATCGGTTCCAAATGGAATTTAAGAAAAGAGGATGAAACAAGTAGATTTACTGAGTAATTTAAGGAGAAATTCACATTTTTACTCAATTTTTTAGTGCAGAACTAAATACTGTGTTATTCAGTGTTACAGTTTTCCTTCCAGACATTAATTCTGTATCAAAATTTGAAGTTTGTAAGATACTCACAGTCATTCTGCAATGCTGAAAACGTGGAAAAGGGTTCTTGTCTGCATGCTTTGATATTGCAAACATTACACTAAAGATATTTGCACCCAAGTTGGTGTGAGATGAAAATTGGTGCTCAATGTGGAGCTGGTTCTTTCCTCTAGAGCTGTTCACAGAGTGCTACAGCAATGATGAAGACCTGGCTGAGCAGCTGCTGACTTATTCCTGTGAAGCCTGGGGAGGCAGCAACTGTCTGGAACTAGCAGTGGAAGCCAGAGACCAGCAGTTTATTGCCCAGCCAGGTGTGCAGGTAATGGCAGTGAAGGAAAGGTGTGCAGGTCACTGTATCTCTTGTGCTCTGACAGGAGGTGGTGTGGCTCCTCTACCCGCCAATGTAAATCAGGACGAAAAAAATCTTGACTTGGGGCTATAAATCATAATGAACTGGACAATAAAGACTGCCTGAAGTGATGTCTGCTTTGGGCATTCACAGTGGGGATGTAACACCCAGCATGGATGAGCATTGCATATAATGCAGCAGCTTTTTGATAAAGTGTTTTATCCATCAGGTCAAGTCCCACTCAGCCTCATTTTTAATTAATCATGTAGATGGAGGATGGCTGCCCTAAGGAGCCAGCACACTGTTACTGATGCAGAAAGCTTTCTGTTTTGTTGAAACAGCAATCTCCAGTATTTCAATTGAAACCTCAAAAGTTTGGGGTTTATTTTTACCAAATCAAATGTTCTAAAATAGCATTCCTAGGTTATTTTGTTGCTGTTAGACTAAATGAGGGTGTTTCCTTCTTCCCTGCAGAATTTTCTTTCCAAGCAGTGGTATGGAGAGATTTCAAGAGACACTAAAAATTGGAAGATTATACTGTGCCTGTTCTTTTTCCCTTTGATAGGCTGTGGTTTCATCTCATTCAGGTAATCAACTGACTTTTCATAAGTGGGAAAATTTTTCAGAGGGAGAGCAAGTTAATTTAATTGTGAAATATTAGGACAAGTGAGGCTGGGTGGAGATCATCCACTCCAACCCTGTGGTCAAACAGGGTCAGCTGGAGCAGGTTGCCCAGGACTGTGTCCAGTTTTGGATATCTCCAAGGCTGGAGACTCCACGGCCTCTCTGGGGAAGCTGATCTAGTGTTCAGTCAGTCTTAGATAAAGGTATTAAAATGCCAAATGAGCTTTTGACAGTTTGTGTTTCACTCTGATCTTGGATTTAAGATCATAGAATCACAGGATGGTTTGGGTTGGAAGGGACCTTAAAGCTTATCTTGTTCCAAACCCTGCCATTCCAGTGTCCTGGGTGTCTCCAAGCCCCATCCGAGCTGGAAGATGTGCCAGTTTACTGGAGTGCCTGAGGGCAGTGGATGCAGGATGTCTTTACCTCTAAAGTCACATCCTGAGCTAGACTTTGCACCCTTCTCACTTTCACTTTGAAGAACACAGATATTTCCCGGCGTAAAAGCTATGCTTTTCCCTCTTTTAATTCCTCAGGAAAAAGCCTGTGGAGAAGAGTAAGAAACTCTTCTTATATTATGTGTCTTTCTTCACCTCCCCCTTTGTGGTCTTCTCCTGGAACGTCATCTTCTACATTGCTTTCCTGTTGCTCTTCGCCTACGTGTTGCTTATGGATTTCCAGAAGGAACCCACGGCCCTGGAGATCATCCTTTACGTGCTGGTCTTCATTCTGCTTTGTGATGAAGTGAGACAAGTAGGCAGCGCTTGCAACCCCAGAAAGTTTAGTGTTAGAGCCACAGCCTTGTGGTTTTTCCCCTCCAAGGCAGTGCAGGCTGGTGCTCAGGGGAACCACTTCCTAGCAGAGACATTCAGGTAGCTCAGGGCTCAGTGAAGGACTTTTTTCCTCTGATGTCTAATTCCTGCTTGTGCCTCTGTAGCTGCAGTGTCTGTGCACCAAGAGGGTAAGCAAGGGTTTCCCAGAAATGCTTGGCTTGCCTGGGAAGTTGATAATAAAGGGTTAGATTTAGCACATTTATCTTGGTGCATATCTTTAGATTAAGTCATTCCTGCCTCTCTTCTCTACATTCCATCCCCTTTATTTTTTATTTTACTAATAAGCCACATATCTTTATGCATTTCTGTTTAGCTTTTAATCGTCTATACAGTTTTTGCTGGTTTAGTGTAGACTCGGGGACCAGCTTTGGGTTACCTGTGGTGTGGGAACAGCATGTGGGACTGCCTTTATAGCCAGCCACTTAGCTGGTATCTTCTTCTCACTTGACATGGAATCTGGTGGGTTTTGGGTAAGCTTGTCTCTGCCAGTCTGTGGCCAGAGCTGTGGGAGGGCAGTGGGTGTGTGGGTTTGGTGTAGTGCTGCTTTCTGACTCTCCTGTGAGGCCTGAGTCGCCTCGTGAGTGTTTGTGGGTGATCTGCTGGATCATCCCACCCTGCCATAATGTTTTTTTACATGAGCTCGGATGACATTTCTGATGATGCTGTTACTGTGGTCTTTTCCCCTTTTTAATAGTTAAGGCGGAACCCTGTTTATGGCAACTTTACTTGCTAAGAAAATGGGGGAAAAGTAAAATACTTTTTTGCCATGAAAACACTAATGGAGTGTTTGTTTTTGCTGATTTAGGTTCTGGTATCTCTGGACCTGGACCTGTCTTTGCACATCCTATGTATACCCAGCAAAAGTCCTGGGGAAAGCCTTAGGGATAGAAACCTTATTTTTCTAACAATATCCCTTTTTCTCACTACCCCGAGTAGGTAGAACTGCTATAGTTCCTATTAGTAACTGGTGGCCAGACTATACCAGTTTGGCAGTGGAGGCAGCTAAAACAGACTTTATTGAAGATTTAAAGTTATCTGAAGCTGGTGTTCTGGCTGCAGAGCTGTTTTCTGAGGAGGAGAAATGGCGCAGAAAGCAGAGCACTGTCACAGTCCTCTAAACTTCTCCGGGAAATTCCTCCCTGGCTTCCCCTGAGATAGACCATGTGTACATTGGTCTAACTCTGCATCAAAATTGTGTCTGTCTCTTATATTTAAAGAAAAGAAAGAGAGTAGTATCTCTGATTTTGTTTTTACATCCAAGGCCATGTAAGAGCAGCGTGCCTGGGGTCCCACTGTAGCTGCTGCAGTTGGATAACCAGGGAGAAATCAGCCCTTGGTCTGGAACAATCTCTGAACTATAAGCCACTGACTCAGCCTTGCTTTCACTTCTGGTGGTCCCAGGGATTTGTAAGTAGCTGGAGCTGCTCCCAGTCCCTTTTAGAGCTGTCATGGCCATAGTGAAATTGGAGAGGCCTTTTTCCTGCTGTCTCCTTAGCCCACATGGAGGTTAGCCTCCTGCCAGGTGAGTGGGTGGGCTGGTGGGGTGTGAAGGAAAGCCCTGTTTCCTCCAGTGGAGAAGGAATATGGACAGAACCTCTGTGCACTTTATCTTTCAGCTGCGGGAAGTGCTTGGAATTTGGAGGACTGACCTGCACCTCAGTCCCGAATGTTTGATTTAGGGAGCTACTGGGCAGAGGAAGTACCTAGAAGAAAGCTCCCTTTGATTTCTGTTTCCCGTAGAAGTACTAAGAGCAGAATTGCCTTCTTTGGATAAGCCAGTTAGAGATTGACTGAGCAGTATTCTCCAAAGTTTTGGTTATTTCCATGAAAATTGAAATTAGAAAGAATTATGATTGGGGATGCAGTTTATTTCACCAGGCCTGGCAGAGGTTTGTCCTGATTAAGTTTCTTGTCCTTATGAGTCACCTCTGGATTGACTCCAGAAGCTGGTTCTTGCACAGGCTTCGGGTCCAGGCTGCTGTGCCAGTCAGTCTGGAAATGAGCAGGGATTCTCACTAGGCTTGCAATTCAGAAATAGAGAGCTGTGTAATTAAAAGAATAAATTAAATCTCTATCTTGGATCCAAAGCATGTGCATGTAGCTGGGGGCAGATTAGTGAATGAGCTCTGTGAAGGGAGAGAAGCCAGGATGCGTCAACTACCCTTAAACTGTGACCCCCTTCGTCCCACAGTGTTTCCTGGCTCACACCAAGACCCAAAAAACCAGGTTGCCAGTAACTTGTGGCATTGCTGGATACATTAAATCCCTCTTTCTGGGGAAATTGAAAGCCATCTGAACTCTGGTGTTACCTATTGTGTGACAAAAAGTTAATTGGGCAAGGAAGCTATGCTGTGTGGGGGTTACTTTGTTCTTTTTTTCTTCCCAGTGGTACATGAATGGCAGCAAGTATTTCTCAGACCTGTGGAATGTTATGGATACCCTTGCAATCTTCTACTTCATAGCAGGGATTGTCTTCAGGTGAGTAGTGCCCTCTCTTGTGTCCATGTTATGGCTTTGCTTCCTTGGTGGGTTTTGACTACAACCTGTAATGAAATTTTGGGGAGGGATGTGTTCATGAAATTCCCTTTATGAAGGCCCCAAATACTGACAAGTGTTGATTTTTAAAAGAAACCAAAAGTCAGGAGATCTTTAGGATTTTCTGTGGCTCCTGTTACTATTTAGTATGACCACCTGGGCATTGTGTTATATTTAAGAGGACTGTGATTGTCCCTACAGCAGCCTAACAATGTCATATCTCCCAAAAGTTGTTGTACACAATGGGGTGAGTTAAAAACCATGGCAAAGAAATGATGGAAATGCATTTTCCAAAGCAATTGTGCAGTCAGCTGTAACTTAGTCCTTGTTGCCTCAGTGCGGTGGAGCAGTTGTTGCACTGTGGTGGTTTCGGAGGGCTGCGGGTGTAACTCCAGCTACCAATTTCTTTGCTTGTTAATAGCTTAAAGGATAAGAGAAAAAATGCAGGGGAGGATGCATGTCAGGAGGAAAGGGTGTAAACAAGGTGTGCATTAACCATCTCTGTCACCTGCTATTAGATGGGGGAGGCTGTGGGGCCCTGGATAGCTGTGCTCTGCTTTCCAATACTCACTTTCCACTCTCTATTACAATGTTTCAGTGTGTTTTTACCTGATTTCTGCATGATTCACCCAAGGCTTCTCTTTGTTTTCTTTTACTGTCTCCATTAGGCTTCACGCTGATGAAAGCTCTTGGTATTCCGGGAGAGTAATTTTCTGTTTGGACTATATAGTTTTTACCCTGAGGCTCATCCATATTTTCACAGTTAGCAGGAATCTAGGACCCAAAATTATTATGCTGCAGAGGATGGTAAGATTCTGGCAGCTATTCAAGAGAGTCTAAATAAATGATGTGACACTTTTTTTTTTTTTTTTTTTCCCCCCTCCCCCCTTAGGAGTGAAATCGCCACATTCTGATGATGGCAGCAAGTTACATCTGCTAAACAGGATGAATTAAGATTTAAATGGGACCTAATTAGGAGCAGGGCATTTTTCTGTGTCAAGGGAAAGAATAAGGATCAGACTGAAGAACAGCAGAGGAAATTTGCTTTCTGGTAGCTTTTATCTTCCATGCCTCAGATGTTTCAGTGGTATTTCTGTTGCTGCCATGAGTGTTCCCCAAACAGGACAGTGATGATAGAGGATACAGGAGGAGGATTTTGGTCCCCCACTGCATCCATCACATGAGTACTTGAGGAATAGGGTGGTGAGGAGCCTCTCATATGGTGCTAGGCATTCATGAAACCATTGGTCAGAGTGTGTGGGTTGTAAATGCTGGTTGGAAGCCATCCAGAGTGGCGTTTCTAGGAGCTTTCACCTCATAAGGTGAGGTGAGCCGCAGTCCTTGTACCTGGTTCTGGCTTCTGTGGAGCCTGTCTGATGCCAGGGGGATAATCCTGTATTGCGAAACATGCCTTGCTTTTATGGCTGCATAAATATTTGTGAAGCTCTCTGAATGGGAGTGGTCAATTGTTACCATGTGTGTTGGTGAAGTTAAGAGCATTCATGCGTAGCTTGCAGCAGACCTGCAGTGGAGCACTGATTGATGCCTGTTGACCTTTTTCAGATGATAGATGTCTTCTTCTTCCTCTTCCTCTTTGCTGTGTGGATGGTGGCCTTTGGTGTAGCCAGGCAAGGCATCCTGAGGAAGAACGAGCACCGCTGGGAGTGGATCTTCCGCTCGGTCATCTACGAGCCCTACCTGGCCATGTTTGGCCAGTACCCTGATGATATTGATGGTATTTATCTTCTGGGGGGGGGCTTTCCTGAGTGGGTGGGAGGCTCTGTTCAGCCAGGTGCTGACCCCTTGCCTCCAAGTCTAATGGGTTGGCAGGGATGGAGGAGGCCACAGGGGTGAGGGCAGGACCTGGGACTGGGCCCAGCATGAAGAGCTCACTGTTTGCTCTCCCCTTTCTCTCTGAGGTACCACCTACAACTTTGACCACTGCACTTTTTCTGGGAACGAGTCCAAGCCCCTGTGCGTGGAGCTGGATGCCAACAACCAGCCCCGCTTCCCGGAGTGGATCACCATTCCCCTTGTGTGCATTTACATGCTCTCCACCAACATCCTCCTCGTGAACCTGCTCGTGGCCATGTTCGGGTGCGTGATGACGGAGCAATGGCTTCCTGTTCATCTCTGTACTGACCTGCCTCTGGGAAAGGGAGTGGAATGCTGGAAAACAGCAGGGAGCCAGCTCTTGCCTCTGCATCTGTTACAGCAGCCTGGGGGAAGCTGGTGCAATGTCCTGGGGAGGGATTGCTGCCTGTCCTTTGCCTGCATCTCTAAGCATCCTCTGCACCATGGGGGTCATTCAGGGAGTGATGCTGGGTCAGGATCTTACCAAGTGTGAATTACTGACCAAGTGACCTTGCTAGAGTGAATAAATGAGTTATTATCACTCTTCAGGACACTGGTTTTTTTAACCTGAACTGTTGTGTGGTGAGGATGAATCTGGTATTGCTTTGATGGACCTGCCATTTATTGTTCTTAGACCACAGGCAATCCCCTTGGGATATACGAAAGGACTTTGTCTTGAGAAGTGCCACCACCTCTAGACCAGTAAGGGCAGGGAACATCTTCCTCAGCTTCTTCCAGAAATCTTCGTTGCATCCACTGCAAGATCTGACATGAAGTTGATTTCATCATGGAAAGTCTTTCATATCAGACTTTGAGGGTCTGTTGCCCTCGTGTCTCATTTGGGAATGCAGCTGGATTAGTGCTGTGGCTCTGTTCCCATTCCCAGCCTTGCTCCTTTTCTGCTTTGCACTCACTTAAAACATACTAAGAGTACCCAAAACCCCTGGCCACCATTCTTGAGGACCACTAAGTTTATTTTTATGTTTTGATGGTACCTTTGCAGGAAGTTGCTTTGGCAATAAGAGTACTGACAGGCCTCTTGGTGCTGCTCAAGAGGATCTCTCACCTGAATGACACTGCCATTGTTTCCTGGCCTGAGATTTAGATGTTTGAGTGTGAAAGGTTGAGAATGCCTCAGGTTTAGCTTGTGCTCCCCCCTCAGCTCTGAATCTTTCTCCCAGGCTGATCTGGACTCTAAAGACAGTTGGAAATGTTATTTTTTGCAAGGCAGCCAGGAAGGGTACAGCATATCTGTGCCTGGGGACAGACAAGCATGCTTGTACTCCCTAGAAAGGGTGCAAGTACCTCACAATAATAAAGGAAAGTAGCAGTTAAGCCAGCTCTACCCTAAAAACCTTTAATATTTACTAGAGCAGCACCTGATGGTAAATGCTCTAGTTCATGCTGTCAGGCCAGTAGAAAACCCTCTAGTTTTTGCCAGTTGTATTTATCTTTTAAACAAAAAGAGAATTTCCACCAGGTGAAGGTTTTCATTTATCTCATGTAAAGGTCCATTAGGCTCTTAGCCAGAGGCATTTTGGGAGCATCCATCTGCCATTTACTGTCACACTGAAAGGTTAGGCAGCCTGGGTGGGAGCTGCTTGCTCCTGTGCTTATTGCTTTGCTGTGTTCATACAGTGCTTTGTGCCTGGCTTTGATCCGTGCCTGGAGCATCCTTAATATCTCTACTAAAAATCCCAGGAGCTTTAAATTTTTTGTAAGTGTTCTAGTTCTAGGTTTGGTTTCTTTTTCCCTAAGAAAGGAGTTATCTGCTCAATTAATAAGACACGATATCTTGTGAAGAAGCATCCTGTTCTCACATGTCTAGGCTAGAAGAACATTCCTTAGAGCTGAGGTACTTTTGTACGTGGAGTATTTTCTCCCTATTCAGATTTTTTACAGTTTATTTGTAACTTCGAGTGTTTTTTTTCTACTGTCTTAGTTCCTCCTGTTTGCAGGTTACTCTCTAAGCAGGAGAACAAACTAAATAACCTAGTCAATAAAAATTGCCACCTTCAGAGTGACTGGGGCCCCTATCCTCAGAAGGACGTGGAGGTACTGGGATGAGTCCAGAGGAGATGCTCCAAGGGATGGGAGCCCCTCTGCTTTGGAGCCAGGCAGGGAGAGCTGGGGTTGTTTACCTGGAGAGGAGAAGGCTTCAGGGAGACCTCAGAGCCCCTTCCAGGGCCCAAAGGGGCTCCAGGAAAGGTGGAGAGGGACTGATGACGAGATGGAGGGACAGGACACAGGGAATGGCTTCCCTCTGCCAGAGGGCAGGGTTAGACTGGATATTGGGAAGGAATTGTTCTCTGTGAGGATGGGGAGGGGCTGGCACAGGGTGCCCAGAGCAGCTGTGGCTGCCCCTGGATCCCTGGCAGTGTCCCAGGCCAGATTGGATGGGGCTTGGAGAAACCTGGGCGGGGGGAGGTTGTCCCTGCCCGTGGCAGAGAGTAGGATGGGATGAGCTTTAAGGTCACTCCCCAGCCAAACCACTCTGGGATTCTGTGACTATAAAACCATACCCTGGTACAGTAGAGGAGTGCTCTGTTCTTGGCTCTGATGCAGCTCTTCGGTGAATTACTAATCCTGGGTGTGTTCTCCATTTTCCATTAGTTACACTGTTGGGTCAGTGCAAGAGAACAACGACCAGGTGTGGAAGTTCCAGCGCTTTTTCCTGGTCCAGGAATACTGCAGTCGCCTGACCATCCCCTTCCCCTTTGTCATCTTTGCCTACATATTCATGGTGATGAGGAAGTGCTTCAAGTGCTGCTGTAACAAAGAAAGCAAAGAGCTGTCAATTTGTTGTGAGTTGGATTTTAATTTGTTGCCCAAAAGTCATCTCTGCAGCAGGTGCATCGCAATTCCTGCGTGGCATCTGTGCTTATTCTAGGCAATTTGCTGTGCTGGGAGATTTCCAGAGGCTATGTAAACCTCTGTCATGCAAATCTACTGTGCTGCTGGAAATCTCTTCAGTAAGATTTAAGTTTTCAAGTGAGATTTATCCAGTGCTCTCTTGTCCAAGCCATTTCGATGTAGAATTGCCTTGTGTGTATAAATCAATTAAGACTTCAGATTAATCCCTCTTTAGGGCTGTTTGTGCTGTTTCTCAGCTTTGCAAGGTTGTGGGTTTGGCTTTTTTGTAATTCATTCTGCTTTGGTAGGGAGTGACTGAAAGAGAATAAACAGTTTCCTGGCCCTCTGGATGTAGCCAAATGAGCAAACCACCTCAAAAATGTGGCAAGTCAGTTCTCGAGCTATTTTTCCTTTAATTTTTCTGTCAGAGGACACAGATAGGAATTGTTTTAACAAGCTTCCTTCTCCCCCCCCCCACCCCCCGTCCAGCAAATATAGTGTTTTCTCAGCTAGGAGAGCATAAGTTGAGTTAATTGACAGGCTTGTCATCCATCAGCAGCCTGCCTGTTGCCCTGCAGCAAAAGCTGGATTTGTTACCAGTTTAGGAGGAAGAGCCTGCTTTGGGATATAAAATTGCTTAGCACTAAATCATTTTGGCTGTCCAAATCACTGTGTGGATTCCTTGCTGGGGGAACTGTTTGATGGCAGATATTTCTGCTCAAATGGTGCACAGTTGATGTTGCAGCTCTGAGAGAATGGGAGGGCAAATTAGAGCCAGAAAATTATTATGGTTTTGCTGATGATAGGAACTGAGAACTGCATGGAAGAAGCACATGGACGTATTGAATATTGTAAAATCCTGCCTTCTCCATTTAACTCTTAGAGAAATGGTTGGGGTCTGGGTGCTTAAATGCTTGTTGGAATGTGGGAGAACAGCTGAGGGCTGTGGGAGGTCAGAGGAGCACTGGGTGGAAGAAAGGCATATTCAGCCGTTTGCCAGCTCTGGGCTTCTTTTATCTCAGTTAATTTTATTTTTTTATTTAAACCCCTGTGGTTTATGCTGTCCTCTTGGAACAGGATAAAATGCTGAAATATTACCCTGGAGGACTTTGATGCCTCAAAGTGGACTCCTCTGTATCAACTCTTGAATTTACAGCACCACCACAAAATGCTTTTTAGAAAAGACAGTTTTTCATCTTTCCGGAGTGTTTCAGTTCGATGAAAAATCATGCATCATGGTTCTTAAAAGTGTCACTCTTAATGATCCAATATGGGATAATGTAGAAACAGATGGAAAACACAAACCCAGATGGGAATTTGCTGGAGTGTCCTGTATCTATTGAAGCAGAGACACCTGTGTTAACTAAGAAAAGTCCAGAAAGACTTTTGGATCTTGTAAGGTGGGGGGTGGGGTTGGGGTTGTTTGTTTGGAGGTTTTTGGGTTTATGTTTGCTCATATATTGTATTTTTAAGTGACTCGGGTTTCCAGGAGCATTCAGTGGAAGTCATTAGTGTCACATCTGTCAGAGCTGAGCATGAGTGGGCAGTGGGGCTGCAAGTGCTCAGGGTGTGGAGAAGGGAATCGTTAACTTCTGAATGCACACGCTCACCCAGCCTTTTTGCATCTTAGCTTTGGAAAGACTAAGTATTTTTTCTTCAAATACATTTCCTAGGCTCAAGAAATGAGGACAATGAAATCCTGGCATGGGAAGCTGTCATGAAAGAAAATTACCTCGTCAAAATCAATACAAAAGCAAATGATTCATCAGAAGAGTAAGTCTGCCTATCTTTGTCTTCATTCTCTTAGTTTTTCTCTTGAACATTTCTAGTGAAGGCAAGTTTTCAGCAGCTCTAAATGTTTACAAACTAATGAGTAAGTAAATAAACTCATTATATATGTGCTTTTTATTTCTAATGTGAAATTGTGCTTTTTTTGTCTGCTGTAGAGAAGAAAATGTCTTCCTATGGTGTTTTGAGGTTGCATCATGGGAAGCAGTGCCACAGCTGACTGTTCTTGGAGCATTAGTTTAGATTGGAAATTAGGAAAAAGTTCTTTATGGAAAGGGTTGTCCAGCCCTAGAACAGGCTGCCCAAGGCAGTGGTGTCACCCCCATCTCAGGGTGGGGATTTAAAAGCCGTGTGGATGTGGCACCTGGGGACATGAGTTAGTGGTGGACTTGGCAGTGCTGGGGGAGCGGTTGGACTTTTTTCCAACCAAATAATTTGATGATGATACAGTTAGAGAATATTTACCATTAGACCTGGAATCTCAGGTGTTCCCACAGCACTAATCCAGATAGAGACCTGTACTTAGCAGCATGAGTAGGGAAGGCCTCTGAGGAGGGGAAGAGGCTCTTTGGAATCATAGTATTTGAAGCTGGGGGGACTTATATTTTGATGTTTCTTTAACTGCCAGCTTGTGAAAACACTATCTGTGGGATCTGTCTCACTGTTTTCAGAGTAATAATATAAGAGAAATAAGAAAGCAAGAAAACAGAGCAATGCTAGAGAACAAAACCTGCTCTGTATGATTTCTGGCAGCTTGAGTATTTCCCTTAATCAGAGAGAGCTGATTAGGAATGAGCAAGAAAAACCAGACCCTTCCATATCTATGGGCATGAACATTGCTGTCCACAGATAAGTGTTTAGCTTAAGACTACCCAGAGACACACAACGTTGGATAAGAAGCCAAACAAATACCAAAAACTTATCCTTGGTATTGGAAGCAGAAGTGTCTTGAGAAGGAAAAAGGAACAGCATCCTACTAGTAGTAATTTGCATGTTAGTTCATTTACTTGTACTAAAAATGGTGCCAGTCATGTGCAGCCCTGCTTCCCTGGGACTGTGGAACACTGGAGGGAATTGGGGTGTGGTAATTAGCCAAATTTTCCCTGGTATCTGGACTGATCCCTTTGCTCCATGTTCTCCTTCTGCTTCTAGGATGGTGCATCGATTTAGACAACTGGATGCAAAGGTACCTCTGTCCCAGATTGCTCTGGGGAATGTGATTCTCTCTGGTAAAGTAGGGGGTGTGCCATGGCAAGGAAAATGAGCCTCCCAGAGTCATGTCCAGTCTTTGTCACTGTCACCAGGACCCCATTTTAATTGGGCTTTTTTACTGTGCTGCTTTGATGCCATAGATGGAAATGTAGGGTGTGTAGTGTTTAGGACAAGAGGGAATGGTTTTGAACTGAGAGCAGGGTTAAATGGGATATTGGGAAGAAATTCTTCCCTGTGACGGTGGGCAGGCCCTGGCACAGGGTGCCCAGAGAACCTATGGCTGTCCCTGGATCCTTGGAGTGTCCAAAGCCAGGTTGAACAGGCCTTGGAGTAGCCTGTGTCCCTGCCCACAGCAGGGGAGGAACACAATGAGCTGTAAGGTCCCTTTGAAGCCACAAGAACCTCATATTGTGCTGGAAAATGAAGCAGAAAGACACTTTCTTAGCAGTGGAGGAGTGTTTCTCAGTATTCCTTTTGGGATGGAATAGAATAAAAGTAATTTCCATCTTGGAGTAAAACTGCAAAATTTGGCTGTGTAACAGGCCCATGAAATGCCATGAAATGGGAAGAAAGAGTGTCACACACTTGAAATGTCCCATTCTCAAAGGTGTCTGTCAAGTTTAGCTTCTGGTGCTGTAGGCATGGGGTAATTAAGCAATATAAAGCTACCAGAGAGCACATTGAGAATTACCATACAAATAATCTTTTTATGACTGTGATGCTGAGAAGACCTTCACAATGGGTGTTTGCTGAGGCTTGATAGAATTATATATTTGGCCTTTGAAGTGGCAAGTGGCTTTGGTATGAAGAACAGACTTTAGAGAAGCTCACAGGTAAAAAGACCCACATATACTTCAGAGTAAATATTTTAGTTGCTGTCAAATAATTTTGATTCCAAAGTAATAGCTTGCTTCCCAGACTGAAAAGGAAATGGTGAGTGAGTCTGTGGCTAGTGATGCTGCTCTTGAAACTGAAAGGAGTTTTGCTAACTTAATTCTAACTTATTCTGAAAATAAACACTCATCTCTTGATTCTCTCTTCTGGTAACTGCTGGTTAACTTGCTGAAATACAGAGGCTTCAGGGTTTGCTGCATTAATTGCCCTGATGAACACTGAAATTGAGAGTGTCCTTTTAAGCATTCTCGCATTTGGTGTAATATTTGAAGAGGCAATTACTCATTACTTACATTACTCATTAGCATTGCTTTCCTTCAGCTAGATGGACTTTACAAAAATAACCTTCTTTTTTTTTTTTTCTTAAGCTCTCTGATTTGAAAGGCCTTCTGAAAGAGATTTCCAGTAAAATTAAATGAATGCAACTGAAATCCAAGAGCAGCTACCGGAGCAGGGTAAGCCCTCTTTAAGTCCATTCCCTGCCTTGGAAAAGTTACCAGCATTTGTGGTGTTAAATTGGTCTGTCTTTGAAAGAAGAGTTAGTATTAATTGTTGATGCTTGTATTCATATTGTCTGATATTGATTGGGAAAGAAAGGAGACCTTCCTTGTCTGTGTTTTCCTTTCTGAAAAATATAATTTTCCATCTGGGGTTTCTATCAATTTTTGGCACAGTTTAAAATACCTTGCTTTGCTTGCTTGACCTTGAAAAACTATGACTAACGCAAGCTGATTTTAGTTGTCTTTGTGCTGGAGGCCCCCTAGAAAATGAGGAGCTACTGTGCTGGATCCCTTTTACCCTTGGTACCTTTTAACTCTGAAGTGCAGGCAACCCAAATAGACAAGACAGAAGTAAGGATGGGAATAAGGTTTATTTTTCCACTATCAAAGTGGGGCATTAGGCTGGATCTCTGTAGCCTTTGTGTGTCCTGTACAATAAGCTGCAGTGTGAAGAGCTGACCCAAAGCCTCTGGTCCAGCTGAATGTCTGGTCATGAGCCTTGTGTCCTTTTGCCTCTAGTTTTGAGGAAGAATTCGCTTGGAGCCAAAAGTACTAGTGGGATGTGAAAGGCAGAAAGAATACTGATGGATGGCAGAGAACACTGCCATCTTAAGACACAGCAGGTTAAAAAGTGTAATTGTTGAGTGGGATAATCTGGAACAACTTGGTCAGCCTGGACATTAGTGCCTGGCTCCTTCTTCCACAGAGAAATTTTGTCCAAGAGAACTTAAACCTGTGCCAAACATTCCTCAGTCAGCTCACTATTTTCCTGGAAGAACTGAATATTTGCTTGACCTAAGTTCCATTTAGTCATGAATGACTTCCAACCACCTCATCTACAATCATCACCAGTTCTTGGGCTGGTTCTAGGATGCACTGGACTCCAAGTTGCCTAAAAAATAGGCTGTAGAGTAGTGGAAGGCCATTTGGTCCAGTGCTGCTCAAACAGCTCCACCTCAGATCAAAGGGAGCTGCAGTGTGACTGGAAAACAGGTTGTAGTTAGGTTGTGGTGAGGCAGCCTGGGAAAGGGGACAGGGGTTTATGATGGAGCTTGTGGAAAGGGACCTCTCATTATAGATGACAGTGCCTTCAGAAGAATTCTAGAATCCCAGAATGGTTTGTTTGGGTTGGAAGGGATTTTAAAGCTCATCCAGTTCCACTTCCTGCTATGGGCAGGGACACCCTCCCCTGGACAAGGCATCCTGTAACCTGAGCTGATGTTGTGAGGGTGAAAGCAAAGCCTTGAAGTGGGCTGGGACCTCTACTCTCCAATTCTTTCTGTTGCTCACACAGGTACCAATTCTCGAAGAATAGTTGCTCGGAGCTGTAAATCCCCAAGCAGACAGTAACGGAGGCGCCAGAGTGCAACTGTCTCAGCAGCAGTCAGCTGGATTTTCTTGCTGTTTTTATTTGTGTTGATCAAACTGCCCTTTCTGCTTGTTGCAAGGTTGTGGTGAAACAGGAGAAGACTGCTTATTTCCTGTCAGGGTTCCTGTGTTAGCCAAATTATTATTCTGCTCATCTGCCCTAATGTCCAGTGGCAGCAATTAGTCCTTATAAGCTGCTGTTGAAAAGCACTCCTATTTCCAAGAGTTCTGCTGTGGTTGCCACAATACCTTTGCTTTTCCATTTCCTTCAAGGGGGCCTGTGCATGGATTTCCTTCAGGCACTAATTGCTTGTCTGAATGAATCCACCTCCCTTCCCATTCCATCCTGTAGTAGCCAGATCTCGCTTGTTCCTTGCACGGGCTGTCTGTCAGACCTGCTGGGGTCTGGAATGCAGGTGTGCCAGAATGCAGTGGATTTCAGCATCGTACCCCCAGGAAAGCCTTTGGTCCAACCCTGCATCCCTATTTCAGACTGTACAGAAACACTGTGGACTTCTTCCCACTTTACCTGGAACCGTGCAGCAGTGCAGAAGTTCAGCTGTTACAGCCCTGCACAGGAGAGACTTTAATTCATCAAGCAAGTGTTTCCAAAGGCCTTCTGAGAAATCCTTGCATGTTTTCTTTAGTCATAATTTGTATCCTGGGAATGTAGGAATTCATTTGGCTTTTCCGGCATGTGTTGGCTGATGTTTCCATTTGGAAATAGAGAACAGATCGTTAGAAGCTTTAAATGGAGCAATGCCTGACATGGTGAGGTAGCACTTTGTGCTTTCTGTCTAAAATAGCAGCTGAATTTTGTCACATTTTGTGTGGTATAACCGAGGGCACAGCCAACTGAAGGCACTACAAATGGCATTTGTTTACATGGCATAGCATTATATCAGTCTCTGTTCCTAGTCTCTAGGAACCATGGAATCATAGACTGAGTGGAAAGGACCCATAAGGATCATGGAGTCTAACCCCTAGCTTGGCACAGACACTGCAGCAATCCCACCCTGTGCATCCCCGAGAGCTCCTTGGGCTCTGTCCGCCTGGGGCGCTGACCGTTCCCTGGGGAGCCTGGAGTGCCCCAGCAGCCTCTGGGACAAGAACCTTTCCCTGATCCCCAGCCTGACCCTGCCCCGACACAGCTCCAGCCGCTCCCTCGGGTGCTGTCCCTGTCACAGAGAGCAGGGGCTGGAGCTGTTCCTCGGGAGGAAGGTGCAGGCCATGCTGAGGTCTCCTCCCTCTCTCTCTCCTCCTCCTCCTCTTCTTCAGCTGAACAAACCAAGTAACCTCAGCTGTTCCTTATACAGCTTCCCCTCTGGTCCCTTCCTCATCTTCATGCCCTTCTTTGGAAACACTCTGTTAACTTTATGATATTTTCAAAAAGGTTGCTGCTCTTTTATCCCTGCATCTCATGACCCAACTGTAGTGTATGCTGTGCATGACATCCTCCTGGAGGACCCAGCACTCACAATAGCAGTGGTATTTGTTTCCATGTGGAAATATTTGTGTTTTCCTGCTGAAAAGTTTCTAAAGGAGCCAGGCTTTCATTGAGTTGCAAGGCAGTTAGCTTGTATCCTAAGTTCTTGAGATAAGGTTCCATTCTAGAAATTATTATTCCCATATCATTTGTCTGCCTTGAATGTGGGAATGTGCTTTTTGTTCACTCCTTTCCTATATAAAACCTGCTGTGTGATTGCCTATAGCTCTAGAGATCTGTTGTCTCGTAAATGTGTGAATGTAACTGTGAAACCGTGTTCTGTAAGGTCTGACTTCTGGAGTCAGTCCGAGTCCAGTGCTGCATCCAGGGACGTGCCAGGCTGTACCCCACACTCCGCTCCCTTCCCTGGGCCGCACGGGCTCTTCTCCAGGCTCCTGAGGCCCGAGCTGGCTGCCGATGGAGCCCCGGCCCAGCGGGGCTGCGGGCCGGGCCAGCACCACGGCTCCCCGGGCAGCACCCGGCCCTCTGCCCCCTCCGGAGCCCGGCACCAGCGGCTGCTGGCCGCGCCTCAGGGCTG
>WAAG01044978.1:13766-25672 GCA_013390105.1 Tichodroma muraria
TCATATAAAAATGTTTTTTAATTTCCAGTGTGATCTGGCTAGAGATCTGGTATGTTTTCTCTGTGGCTTATTCGTCCTCTCTTTTTCTCTTGAGAAGAAAGTGAAGACACAACAGCACACAGCGGTGTGCATACTATTGTTAAAAAATCTGTAACTTAAATGTGGCTTCTGGTGCTTTATTAGACCTACAAAATGAAAGACACTCTGCAGCCTCATCTGTAAGGACTCAAAGGGTGCAGTTGCCTGTTTCAAATGCTGTCAAAGCTACAGAAGGAACTTGCCGTAAGGAAAGCCACCACAGCAGGAACTTGAGATAAACACAGAAGGGAGGACTTTTGCGACAGGAAGGTGCTAATTCCAGGCCTTGTGGAGGTGAGATCTGGTTAGTACATCCTGGTTAACGCATCCAGACAAAAATTCCCACTGTGGCAAACTGGGAAAGGAAGCAACTGCTCATACACATATCACCAGTCAACCAAGGTCACCCCAAATTACGGGACAGATGGCATCTGTGGCCAGCAGTGACCACAAAAGCACCCCCAGGCTCATTTCTGTGGGATTCCATCAGAGGATTGTGCATGATCCACAGTGTTGAAACTACTCCCTGGGGAGGTGCTTGGGCATTCCCACCTGAACCTGAACATATATTAACCTGTTGAACTTGATGCCTTACTATTTTAGCTTCTATATTTTTTCAAATCCTATACTGCAGTAGTGCATAGCTCTAAACTCCATATAAATTGTAGTTTACTGTCTTCATATTTTGGCCGGAAGAAACAATCTGTGACTAAGATCCAAGGACATCCTACAGCTTCAGGCCAGGAAAAGTATAAATATAACAACAAAAACAAAGAGCAACCAAAGCACTAATGAAAACTTTACCCACCCCTTCGTGCTTCTTCAGATCTGTATTGTATACGACTGAACATTTTTATTCCTGTTAAGTAACTGCTTTATTGCATCAGATTGCGTCCTCAGAGGTGTCCCTTTGAAACTATTCCAAGAATATAACTCTGGCTATTTCAGTTATGTAAATTATTTCTATCCTCCCTCAACCAATGTGATGACCAACAAGAAGCCAGAATGTCTCAGAAATTAATTTTGACTATTTTAAATACTAAAAAACAGGAAAATTGAAAGCATGACAGAACAAAATCAGTGAACAACTGCTGTAGATACATTTTCTTTGGGAATGCCTATGAAAAGCTGGATCTCCCCGAAATATGTTAATATATCTATTTCCATGTGATCTGCAGGTCCTATTTCATGTGTAGATCCATCAAAAAGTTGGCCAAGGGACATTTTATTTTCTTCTAATTAGACTTTTGTGATAAGACCTACTTTTGTAAGGATACAAATGAGCTGGAGGCTGTGACAAAAAGGATGTTCCCTAAAATTTTGTAGGAGAAGGAGGAAGAAGATTGGCAATCTCTATATGCACACAGAAGGGAAGCATCTTCCCCCTCTGTCAGGAGTTTAACTTTGTGCTGGTTAATTATTTATTGATGTTATTTGGTGACATGCTGGTCTTGGGAATAGCTAAAGGGTTGGTTAAATGCATAGTCAGTATATTTGTACTTTCCTTTCTTGTTGAGAAAATAACAGTATTTTACCTTAAATGCTTAAATTTTGACATCTTTACGATTTTATTTTTCAAACAACCTGTTTCCTGAGCTTAACATTCTAAATTAAAACTCTATTTAAATTAATCAATGCACATATATTTCCTCTGCCTTTATTTCCAACTATAAAGTTGGAAAAAGTTTTTTATACGTATTTAATGATTTCAAGGCTGTTAATTTTAAAATTAACAGTAATTCAAGAAGTCATTATAATTTCCCTTTTTAAAATACTTGAGTGGAAGACTCAGGTATGTTAATGAGTGTGTTTATAAATTTCCAAAAACATTTTTAATTAATGTTAAAAAAATTACACTTAACTGCACAAAGCAATGTAAAAGAGGAGCATTGAGAATTTTCACCTGTTGCTTTCACAATTCACATAAAAATAGTCTTTTTACTCAATGCTTGCAAGCATACCTCTCCAAGAGAAACAAAGAGAAACAAATCAAAGTTAGGGTGAAAAAGAAGCAGTATATTTGCTACAATGCTTTTCAATTCCTTAGAGATGATCTTCAAGTTTGAATGGTTTACAGTGTTTATAAAAAAATCTACTTCTGATAAGATGGTTTTTGAATTTGAAGCAGCTGGTTTTGTTGGAAAAGTTAAAATGAAAACCCCTGGAAGGTAAATTGACATTAGTGAGATACAGTTTATGATTCTGATAACTGATTTCCTAGTAAGTATAAGAGGGGGGAAAACCCCATAATTTTCTATGAGTCAAGGTACTACTAGCCAATTTTAGCATATAAACTTCCAAAAATCAAGTAATTTGATAAAAACCTGAAGAGAAACAGAAGTAATAAAATCCTGCTTTTCAAAGATGTCACAAGCACAATAGGGGATTACTGTCAGCAGTGGTTTTTTGGTTTTTTCTTTCTTCCTTTTGGATGCTTTTGTCTTTTCCTGTGGTGTAAACAAAAAAGGAAAACATTCCTGGAATGTTTAGATGTCAGGACATGTAATTTAATAAAAAACAACATTAAACGTAAGTGTAGTTAAATTTTTCAAAGATGAAAGACACAAGCAGTGCTTTACTAAAGGAATAATTTATGTGGATTTCATTATTAAACATACTGAAATAATGATTATTATGTTAATAATAATGTTATTATAGCTACAGGACTCAGGATATTATTTTTTGGAACAGAAAACACCCAACACATTGACACTTTTTGAAAATTATGTACCTCACATTTGAAGTGACACAGAACTGTTTAACGGCCCCAAATCCATACTAATCTCCTACTCAATAGTATTTTATTTTAGTGGAAAATTATGAAATTAAATAAATTCTACTAGATTTTAATCTGACCACCACTCCTGAATGATGGGCAGGGAGGTTTTAATCTCACGAATTTTTAGAAATCTCATCAGTTTTTAATCTCAGGAGTAGTTTGTCTATGCTCAGAGCTGTCACAGGCATTATCCACACTGACACATGGAGTTAGGCAATTCTGTCTGAAAGGAAGTCAGAGGAAGGAGACAATTATTTTATCTTACCTTTCCATCCCTGTAGGTTAAGTATGTAGCAATGTAATGATATCTTCTGAAAAAATGGCTTGGATAAATACCATTGTATGCAATGACAATCATTTTATACACATAAGTAATCCATGTTTTCCCATCATGCAGTTGCAGAACTCTTCCAAGTGGTTCTTCCAGACCCGTGCTGTGACTTTACATGTTTGAAAAATATGGATGTACATATTATGTATAAGATGCTTCTCTCCTCCCTTAGCACAGACCTGTGCATATATTCTTTGCATTTAACAGTTTTGGAATTTGTTTGGGATATTTTTGCTGTTGTTGGGTTTTGTCTTGTTTTGTTTTGCTTTGCTTTGCTTTGCTTTGTTTTGTTAGGGTTTTCTTTTTTGGTACAGTAACAACTGTTTTAAGACCACAATTTAATCAGCTAGGCATTTTTAAACTCCTAACTGAGAAAGATGGATTTTACATGGCTTCAAATATTGCACCCCAAGCAGCTAATTTCTGGATATGCCAGGGAAGGGCTTAGCATGTGGACGATAGAGACTGGAAAGAAAAGGGTGGGTTTGTTGTTAAATGGATGGTACTGAAATGAACAAATAATATCCATTGTAAGGCCTCAATCAACTTGCTCAATTAGACTTTTGGAAGGGGTTACAATAGTTCTTGTAACTCTGGGTAAGACGCATGGGAGAAATACCAACCAGATATTTTCAAGAGGTCAAAACAACTTTACTGGCAAACTTTAGAAAGTCAGGAAGCTCTGGTAAAAGATTTAGTACAACATCCAATCAACATAAAACACTTCTCAGAGCATTAACTTGGCCCATTTGACTTACCAAATATTAAACTCATTCAATGTTACATCACTCAAAGTGCTCCAAGAAGAGGGCATTAGAAGAAAAAGAAAAGCTCACATATAGTGGTATTCAGAAAGAAACTCCAAGATGAAAGCTTTGCCTCATGTTTGGCCTTAAATCCCCCTGTGCCTTTTCCCCAGGTGAGACTCCTTGGTCAGCTGGCCGCTCAGGAGCTGGGTTAGGGCAGAGTGGGGCACTGCCTGTGGTGTGCCTGTGGCTGGCACCACTGCCAGGCTGGGCTAGAGGCTCCAGGGCTTGGGGTTTAATGCGGGGGCAGTTTGCTGCCTCCCCATGGCAGGGCCTGAACTGCCTCCTGCCCCCCAGCATGCATCCCACAATGTCTTTCCAGTCACCCTTTCCAGTCTCTGTCGATCCATATCAGCATCATTCTTTTTCTCTTGCATGTTTTCTTCTCATTAGGGAGCCGTGGCTTCTGAGGCAAGCTAAACAGTGACTGTAGTGGTCATTGAGAGACTCGCAGCAGAAGCAAAGAGCTTTGCTTCTTAATCTTGTGCCATGGCATGCATATTCCAACTCCAGGAAATTTAAATGGTTGTCAGGTAGTATAAATGCTGTCTCAGAGCTGGAGAAAGGTGTTTTTTGAGTTTTTTCTTTTTTTTTTTTTTTTTTTGGGGGGGGGGGGAGGTTGTACTATTTTTTTTTTCATGTAGAAATACAGTGATTTCTGAAGCACACTGGGCATGAGAAGCTTTCACCTTTGCCATGTAGCACTATGTATAGGTTGTGTTGCTGTTGCCTTCTTTTCTGTAACAGCCCTGCATCCTGCTCTACAAATGTGAACGAACTAGCTTAGAATATTTTGAGTTCATAAAGATAATTCCATATAAATGTGGTATAAAACAAAATCTACAAGAATACCTCTGCTTTAGATCTAGTCAGGGGAGAAAAAAAGGTATTTCTTACAGAGTGGATCATCTCAATGTAGTATGGAAAAGATAGAAGCAGAAGATACAGGAGTATCCAAACATAAAATATTATACTATACAAAAACTTATTAACCCGTAACCAGGTTAAACAGGCTTAACTCAGGTGTTAAAGCTACTTTAATAAAAATTTATGATCAGCTCAAGTTGACTGCATAACAGCTGTCTCATTTTTCCTCTTTTATGCTTTTATTTCTCTCATTGTTGCACCTTCTTTTTGTATACTATGTGCTTCATGGCTTCTGAAAGAACTTCTCTCATATTAGGATCTGATAAAACCTTAAAATTTGCTCACATATTCATTGAGGACATATTCTGCTAAGACTATTTGAATGAAGGAAAAGACATGCTCAGTGGAAGGGCTGCCTGAAGAGGAACCTGTGGCTAATATAATATCCACATAGTACTTTATTATATTTTGTTTATGATTAGGAGTTACGATGTGGAATTCAGAGCACTTGAGGACCTTCTCAAGCTCACCATACTTCCCTGATTGCTTGAATTTGCACAGCATTCACCTCAGTGTGAAGGTTTAATCTGCCCCATAGGGATGCTGCCATATGCCTATGTCTCACTAGTGGTTCACACAGAGTTTTGAAATCCAGAAAATTCGTCTTTTATTTAAATGTATGCTTTAGCAGTCTGTTGTAAAAATGAAAATAATATACTCTGTGTGTGCAGGGTATGTGGAATAAGGTTTCAAATCATAGTTTAATATTAGGGATTGGGCTGCCTGAGTGCTGTTGGAGTTTATTTCACTTTTCTATTAAAAATTTGATGGGTGTTTTCTTTCAAACAACTTAGCATGTTTGAACAGTTTACTGATTTTTCAGAGAGGTAAGTTAACATGTTTACACAAGGGTAATAGCAATGAGAACATGGGTGAAATGTAATCCTGTGCATCTGGATATTTTTTTCAACATAGCTGGTCTAACTGTTGTTGCTATGTAAGAACATGTCTGTCTTACCATGTAAGGAAACCCTGAAGGAGTTGTCATAAATATTCTGGCATATAATTTCTTGCAACGATGTTGTCTTGCTAATGCTTTGGTAGACATACTGCTCACACCAGAGGATATTTGAGAGATTTCCTGAGGGAGTGAAATAACATAGAAGAAAAGCAAATGCCAGGAAAAAATGAACTCTTCTTGGAATCCTATACATTAGAGTGCTGCGTTCCAGTAGTTAAACCATGAATTTTCACTGGAGCTAACTAACCAGGCAGCTGAATAGATAGGTAGTTTTTGGCTTGTGTGCAGCTCAGGCATCAGCCCTGGCTGCTGGTTAATGCCAAGGGAAGCAGGTTTTGCCTTTGGCTGTGCTTTGCTGTGCTTCGGTGGGGTGCAGCTTGCCGCTGTAGCGATTGCCCCTCCCAGCATGGATTTACCTCGAAACATCGTTTTATCGGAGCGCTAACTGGCTCCGACCTTGTGGGTAAAAATGCCCATAAAGCCACTATGGAGAACGTGTTTGCCCCCTGGGTTACCCTTACGAACATTTTCAGAAGTTTTTAAGCGACATATAAAGAATGTAAAATATTGTATATAAACTCTACACGTTTTTCTCATTTCGAGTAATCCTGGGAGGGAAATGCAAGAGGTGTCCTTTGTGACTGCCTGTGAGGATATTGTATCCAGAGATCAGCGGTGAGGGGGCTGACATGGCAAGAGTTACCTCCTGTCATAAAGTGTGCACATTAAGCACTTTTCCACGTTTTTCCACGCCTGTGTTTGAATGTCTTCACCTAAGGCAAATTATTTCCATATACATCTATGTCAGGTTTATGCTGATTCAGCCAGAGAAGTTTAGTTAATAAATTTTACAATATGTAGGGGAAAGGTAATATCTATCATATCTGAGGTAAATTAATTTTTTAAGACACAAGTGAGTCTGGAATTACCTTAGTGTTTTCTTACTAAAAAATGACCTAGCAGTTATGTTAAAAACATCAATCTTGTTGTGAGTATTTTAATTAATTTTATTTATTAGGAGCTGAAATTTACTTCAACCTTTCTTATTCTTTTGCTTTTAACAGCACTGTTCATAAATACGGTTAAAATTCCACATGTTAGATTTTTGTTCCCCCCTCCCTGCTCCCACAAGGGTGGATTTCCCTTCTTTCCTTTATGGGGAGTTTAAAACCAGGTATTTTTCCTTTCTGCTTACCAAGGGATTAATAATATAAAACTTGGCAAGGAAATTACTATCTATAAACCAGAGTGAACATTACTTGGTGTAACCCAGATATAATAGTTTCTTCTGCACGCTGAACTTTTTGAAGAATAAGGAACATAGGAATGGTTGAGTGGCCTGTGCAAATAAGAAGAAAACAACTTTAACTTGTTGGTATGAAAGAGAGAAATATTTCCTCTGCTTTGGAAAGAGCACTAGGGAAATAAGATTTAAAAATAGCTCCAGTCTGGGGGAAAGAAAAATCAACTTGAAAGAATATGAAGTTTAAGGGTGGAATTTTTTTGGGTTGGTTTTGTTTTGGTTAGGTTTGGTTTGTTTTTTGGTTAGTGATTTTTGTTGTCCAGGGTTTTTTTCTGAAGCCTTCCAAATTTTAATTTATTCAGGACTGGTATGATTCAAATCTGGATAGCTAACAGGTTTTTTAAAAGAATATGAAGCTGGCAGATTGGGACTGTGCCAGCACTAAAAGCACAGCAGTAGCAGACATGACCTAGAAGGAGCTGCTGCATCCCTTTTTTATAAATATTTCTGAGAGAGGGGCAGAGAGGGCAGCTCTCCCCATGCTTTATATCAAAAAGTTCCCAGTGTGAAGTCAGAGCGTGAGTCTGAGCTTTGTCACCTTGTGTTTCTCTGAAAATGCAGTCCTAAAGTGGAGCCATTACCTCCTTCCACACATACGCTGCTCATAAGAAACGTGGTTTTATGGCCACAAATGCTTCCTCAGATGGGGTATGCAAGAGGATTGCCTGCTGTACTGTTGTTAATCTGAACCTTGGCATTTTCCCCCTGTACATACTACATCTTCTTTTTGAGGCTTTTTTTGCTCACACGCTTTCTTCGCTATACAGCAAAATGAAGAACGCGATCATTTAAATTTAGTAAAAGCAGCTCAATCTTTGCTTGAGATACCATTCATTTGTACAAGTCAATATCTGCAAAATATTTCTATCTGTCCTCATAGTGGGGTGAAAATGGCTCAGATACTCAGCTTTGGATATGTATTGGGTTTTAATTTTTTTGGTGCATTTGTTGATACAAGTATGTAAATCCATCTCTTTGCAGCAAAATGCTTATCATAGAAAAATAGAAGGATAGAATGGCTTGGGCTGGAAAGGACAATAAAAGGTCACATGGTTCCAACCCACCTCCCATAGGCAGAGACACCTTTCATCAGACAAGGTGGTTCAAAGCCCCATCCAACCTGGCCTTGAACACTTGCTGGTATCCACAACACCTCTGGGCAACCTGTTCCAGTGCCTCATTACTCTCACAGTAAAGAATTTCTTCCTAATATCTAATCTGAACCTACTCTCTTTCAATTTGAAACCATCGCCGTCCTTCTCGCAGGCTCCCTCCTGCAAGAGGCGGCCACAAGTGGTTCACCCCAAAGCCTTTTCTTCTCTAGGCTGAACAATCCCAGTTGCCTCAGCCCTTCCTCACAGGAAAGGTGCATCCATCCATCACCTTGGTGGCCTCTTCTGAACTCACTCCAACAGGTCAATGTTATTCTTGTGTTGGGGCCCAAGAGCTGGATGCAGGTGGGGTCTCACCAGAGCAGAGCAGAGCAGAGCAGAGCAGAGCAGAGCAGAGCAGAGCAGAGCAGAGNTCCTGCTGGATGCCTTCCTGTCCTTCAGGTGTGTCAGCCACACAGTGCTTGAGTAGTGGCTATAAAACTGTACCGTGCACTTGTGATCTCGACTCCGAAGTTTCATATTAAATGTCTGCCTACAAATCAGAAATATGACTCTGTGTAAAAACAGTATCATGCCTTTGATACATCTAAGGCCTTTGAACAAAAGCTGCTATGTTTTACTAACGGCAACCAATTTGCTGAAATGCATTAACGTGCCCAACTAAGGACAATCTCATTCATTCATGTACAAAATATAATTTTTTTTTAAAAAAAAAAAGCAACCCAAGGTAGTAAACTCGGACAGGAAAAAAGAAAAAAGAAAACAAACAAACAAAAAACTTACATGTTCCAGTTCTATCACTTAATAAAGCACAGATTTTTCAGAGATGAAGAAAATGGATGAGCAAGGATATTAGCTTTGGCTTTGGATGATTTTGCTGTAATTTGGCAGCAGATTTTGTATGTGTCTTGCTCACAAACACCTAATCACAGAAACATATATGAATTTTATCAGTGGGTGTATATAGTGTATATAATGCTGTGCATGCTATCTTTAACAAACATTAATAGCGTCTGCATCCAATGCTAACTGCTGCACTACCTAAAAATTATAGATGTTGTACTAGTTATATACATATTTTTTTTTACAAATAAATGAAATATATGTCTAATGTTGTAAAAAAAAGTCCTTTATGAGAGAAAAATAAATGGCAGCATAATATTTAAGATCACGGCCACAGATAATATAGTATTATAGGGACGTCATTTGTTGTTGAATGCCAGAAGTCAGTTTGATATCTTTAATTCTCATTCATTATTTTATGCTATACATTACTGTAACTCACAATATGTAGTTTTTTGATATCTCATCTCTTAATTACTACTATAAAAAGTATAGTACTTAAATTATACTTTGTCTTCTTTCACTGATCTGGTAAAATGTTAGGTGTGTTCAACAGCAAAAATAATTTTTCCGATATATGTTTATATAAACCCCTATATCTAGAATGTGCACTGGTACACTAAATATACTATTATGTGCATTGTATGTGTACAGGAATGTGTCTGTAGGAAGTGTATGTATGGGAGGTGTGGGTGTGGGGTGTGTGTATGTATGTACAATTGCTAAAAAAACTGAGTTTTGGTAGACAGTGGTATATTGCTTTAGGCAATTTTAACCATTTATAAGAAAACTATTATCTGGAAATGTCTTTAAGAGGACATCAAGAGGAGATATTTTTTTATTAACCTCTAGACTTTCTAGAATTTATTTTAACTATGAGATTTTGGTGTTTTTTTAAATTAAAGGCATCAGTGTTGCTTTTGGAACTTTGTTAAACTTCCTCCAAATGCTATATATAGTTGCAAATTCAGCTAAGTGTTTTAACACATGCCCACATCTATTTTAATACCATTTTAACCAGTATTTCACTTAGACCCCATATATTCTTCATGCAATTACTGTACTTAAGCACCATGGAGTCATACATATTCTTGCATCCTTTTTCTCCTAATTAGCCCTCACCAAAAGGGAGTGCCCTGCACTTAACGCAACATTGAACCGAATACTGAATACTAATTTTTACATCCATAGCATGAAGAAGGAGCAAAGAAAACATTTCTAGCAGCATGAGGGCCATCTCAGTGTCAGAGGGAGTGCTCTCCTATGTGAAACTAAACGTGCATCTGTCTTTGTGATGTGTTTAAAAATTTCACAAAAGGTTATACCTGAAAAGTTAAGCAGATGGACTTTGTTTAACCATATGCATTTTGAAGCCATTGCATATCTTCTTCCCAGCAGAATTCTTTCCTCCTGAACCATTCGCCTCTGTTGAATATCACTGTTTTCTTTCTTTGGCACTTACGCTTAGTGCTTCATTCGTTCGTTGTTGTTATTATTTGCAAGAGTAGCCTCTTACACACACATTTTGTCATCATCATAATCAAAACAAATTATGTACATTTCCATAACTTAAACCTGCTGCCTCTAATTTTTCATTCTTCCTTTGTTTAGGTTTTTTTTGGCATTTTGCATGCTCAGGCTTTTTTTGCAAGGGTAATGATAAACATCCTGTGCCACCAGGGGAGGAGCTGCCTGAAAGTTATTTGGCAATAACTGCGGATGTGTGGCTCCAATTTAAATCCCTCCAAGAAGAATCCCTCTTTTTCACCCTTCAGTTACATTTCTTTAAACAATACAGCAGAAATACAAGGATTTGTAGTCAGCTTTGGCGTGATGGTTGGCTGTTGCTGCTGAATTAATGTTGGTAGCCTTTGAAGCATGTCAGTGACTGTGGCTATAACGTGACCCTACAAGATCTTCCATGGCAGAAAGAAAGGCATGCAGGCTAAAAGTCTTGTGTTATTTTGAAATGGCATTTTCACTTGGTTGTTCTTAATGTAATAAACAAAGAAATTTTTCAGTGGTGGTGAAATTTTCAGCACCAACTATACTGAAATCAAAGGTAATGTCTTAGATTATTCATGCAAAAATCTGGGATCATGTTTTGCCAAGACTGAAGTGGTTTTTGTCATTAGAAAAAATACAGTTGCATAACAGAAGAAGGATAATTGCACATATAAATTTTCTAAATGTGAAAATTGGTCTTTGTTCATAATTATAACCATTCCTCTGGCGTAAAACTCCACTTGCTCCTTCATACTGAAATGGCTTTACTGGCTGAGGTTTTTGATACAGTGATGCGAAGTTTGTGAATAATAGCTAAAATAAATAAAAATTGATTTAATTTTCCGTTGGTAAATTATCTTCTATTACTTTTTCATGATGTCATAGACATGCACAAGGTATTTTTAATGGAATGACAAATGCAGGATTTCATCACACGTACCACGATAACTGCTTTCCAACTTGTAGCAGGCATTGAGGGTGATTGGAGCTTTGCAGCTATGGGTGTATGTGGAACAAAAACTTGCTTTTTTTGTGAATTCTTGTATCATTTGAAAGATACCTGACTGGTATCAGAGAGGGGAGCAGATATTCTTTTGTCCGCAAACAAAAAATTTGATTATTTTCTCCTAAGCAAAAAAAAAAATTACGCTGTTTAGGTCCTTCCTACCCAAGCATACAAATAATTATGAGCTGAAAGGAAAGTCACTGCAGACCTGTGAATTAATTCCTTTAGTGAGTTTAATGAACTTTGAATTAGGT
>WAAG01044979.1:0-12483 GCA_013390105.1 Tichodroma muraria
CTGATTTTCACCGTTGACTTTGAAATAGCCACCAAGGAAGATCCCCGCAGCTTCTATGAGCGTGGTGTTGCAGTTCTCTGCACTGAGTGAGCAGATTTATTTTCACCAGTTAATGCTATAGTAAGTGTCAGTCTTCTATGTAGTGCTCACCTGTACTTTTGTAATCAAGGTAGGTTAGCAGATGGATTTGTGTCAAGTTGGCTGGAAAGGCAACAGTGCATTGGGAAGCTGATAGGCCAGAGAGATTTCTTTGAAGGAAAATTGAACGAGATTTTTAGATGGCTATTGGTAGATGTGATATTTGATGGATTATGTTATATTAAATAAAATATATAGCAAAAAATTTGACTGTCTGTTTCTGTTAATATAATTGTTAGTGATGGTTTCGGTCTGGAAAACCTGTACCCATGATCTTTTCAGAGACTAACTATGAATTGCTCTTCAAGCTAACCTCCAGTAACAGGAACCTTGGAATGTAAGTCTGTAGTGCACTAAGACACAAAGCCTGACACCTGCTGGGATGATTCAGGCTGTTGCATTAATTACTTGCAATGGACTGGGTCTTACCTGAAGTAACCTGCTACAATCCATTGAGAAGCTGGAGCATCCTGAACTAGACTTTCTTGTCCTGTTGACCACAGAGCTTCCTCTTTCTCAAACTGCTTTTATGGTGAAATACGTCTCCAAATTCATGTCTCAGTAACCCAAGAGGAGGCTATTAAATGCTACAATATTATTTGAGACTCTCACATGTGACCAACTGTTACTAAATTTGGGAAGCTGAGAGTTCTGCTAATTGCTTGGTTTGCTGTAATGGTTTGGGCATTTGCTTGCTTTCTCTGATCCTGAATTTGGCTAAGCATTTCTACGTTTCTGACCATCCTCTCAGAACAGCTGTCCTCTCTGACAGTGTCTAAAGTCAAGTTTCAAAGACGTGTATGAAGAACACAGGTACACAAGTTTCTCATCTCAAAACTGAAATCTTGGGACCCCCTTCCCTCAGTGATTGCTCCTATGAAAGCATTGACTTCCATCAGCTCTAGTATTTTTCTGTAACAAGGTTTAGAACAAATGTTCTAAAAAAACATTTGTTTTTTTAACAAATTTTTCCATAGTACAAGCCTGTGCTGGGAGGAAAAATTGCTATCTAAGCCTGCCTCACATACCTGTTTTGGTCAATGCTTGCTGTTTACTAGAACAGAATTGTGCTGTCTACCCTCTCCCTGTTTTGCAGTTAATCCTTGAGACTGAACTGTCCTGGCTGGTTTTGTTACCTTACAAAGTATGAATCCCAGACCAGTGAATCATGTAATCTTTGTGCAGTTCTTACCCAGTTGTGAGGAATAGAGATGAGAACTACATGCTTCATGATCCAAGATGAGTTGTAACTGTAATGCCTTTGCTTTGTTTCAGCCTCTATGAGAGACTTTGCATTCCAGCACCAGAATATGTCTGGAACTGGTATCACTGCCTCCAGCATTGTTTCAATTACATTGTACAGAAAAAAGCACCTCCTGCTAGCAGCATGCTCTGGGTACCAGCTGCAGTATGAATTATTAGCTTAAATCAAGAGCTGGCTGTTGGCAGCTCCACTGAACATGCGTCTTATTTTCAGAAATTGCTGTTTGTGCACAGCTCATAGACCTGGGCTGTGGTACCATTACAGCTACTATTAAAATTCTGCCTAAACCAGTTCCACCTATCAGCAAATGCTGATGGGGAGATCAAGAGTCCCAAGTATCCTGGAGCTTGAGCTTCCCAAACTCAATGTTAACTTCTGCATTAGGCCTGAGTTAACAAAAGGTGCAATTTCAGTTCACAAGTTAATCCATAGCTGGATTCTCCTACTGAATAAACATATTCCAATGAGTAGATACTATCCCATGTGGCTTACCTTTCCACGTTCTGTCCTCCTCTCCTGTCGTGTTTTTTCCATGCTGTGTGAAACAGCTGCTTTAAGTGAAATCCTCTAGGTGAGTTAAGGGGTTTTGGCTGCAGTTTGAAGGTCAGGGGGTTCAGTTTTATTTAGCCTCAGCTGCTGGGGCTGAAAGCTAGGGTGTCTGTCTAATAGCTAGGACTTAAAATGAGGGGCTTGGCTGCGTCACAAGGTTGTATTCTTAAGCTTTTTGCAAGTCTTCATTCCAGAGGGAGCTGTAGCCCAGTTGCAGTACATACAAATCTATAGCTGCAGGTGGTTGGTTGTTGGTTTGTTTGGGGTTTTTCCAATTAACTTCACAGTTTCCACTGCAGCAGTCTTTGTCTCTGGACAAGTAAAGGGGAAACACAGTAGCTTCTGTCTTGGGGCAAAGGCCTCTGAAACTTACTGTTTAATCACATATGTTCCAAGCTGATTAAAAACCATTTCCAGCTGGGGGAATAAGGGTGAAAGAAAAGTTGCTTTAATTAAATAAATACACAGGTGGAAGGGTGCAATGCTAGCAGTTAAATAATATTTTGAGTGGCTTTCCATCTTCTGAAAGAAACTGGAAACTAAAAATCTCAGCCAATTGTGCAAAACAAATGCTTTCACAAGCTGCTGGTACCAACATCTCAAGCCATCATTATACTTTCATAGTTAGTAGTTCCCCTCCCACAAAAATGGACTGCCCAGATTCTAAACCTGATTAAAGAAATTACTGTACAGGAGAGGGAGATCAGAGACGCAGTTTTTGCTCCCTAACTGGCCTCCCATCTGTGGGCACCACTCCTGCAGCTCTTGAATGATTGTTTTTACTAAGAAGCTCTGAGCTAATCTGTTCCACATCACATTGTAAACACTGATCTGTCAGCTACACAGAAACTGCACAAAACATTGGTCAAACCAGGTAGGAGCAGCTGTGTTAACAGCAACTAGACAACTTCTCCCTCTTTGAAGGAGAAAATAAATGCAGGATTGCCAGTAGTTGCAGTCAGTACAGCATGGTGCAATTCAGCTGTTAGTCAAACCTGGATCGTTCACCACTTGGAGGGAGGTCAGACACAGCAAGAGCCAAACGTGACATGAAGCAGGTGCCAGATAAGCCAGAGCCGTTGAGAGCTAACTGCAGCCAAGGGGTCATTCCTCTTTCCCTCCCTGACACGCCCTTGTCAGTGCTGGTGAAATTACACTGGAACTGAGCGGCTGTCTCCAGGTACTGCACACAGGAGCTGGGTTTGGTGCTTCCAGAGGACCTGGGCACCAAGCTTGTCTGTCGTGCTGTGGATATGCTTTTGCTAGTTTTCACTACAATTGCCACACAACTTGTTTGATTCCCTTTTTCAGGTGGATCTCAGAGCTTACTGTACAGTGCAGTGCATTTGTAACAGGCTTGAGGCAGCCTGTTTAGTTCAGGTACACTCTGCAAAAGAAATCTCTACCAGAATGATCCTTCAGAACAGTTTGTACAATGATTTATTCATCC
Organism: Tichodroma muraria; assembly: GCA_013390105.1. NCBI lineage: Eukaryota > Metazoa > Chordata > Aves > Passeriformes > Sittidae > Tichodroma > Tichodroma muraria. The sequence continues at coordinate 3,402 of WAAG01044979.1, forward strand.
CTTAGATTAAGTTGCACGGAATTTCTTTCTTTTTAGTTTTTCACTAACACCCTCTGGAGCAGGAATCCCTTGTTTTCTTTTAATAATGGGCTGCTCGGCCGTTGTGCCATCACAGTGAGCTGTGAGCAGGGGCTGCGGAGCAGTGTCAGCCGGGATTGCAGGGAGATCCGCGGAGACTGAAGGGTTAACAGCCATCCGTAAGGGGTGGTCGGGTGTCAGCCCCGCGGGGGTAAATGCTTCTGTGGCTGGAGGCGGCTCGGGTGATTGCAACAGGTCCTTCTCGAGGCCGGGAAGCTCCGGGGCCGCTCTGCAGTCATTTACTGCCCGAATTTCGCTGACAGTTGGAGGATTAGGGACGGATTCTTCATCTTCTGAAGTATCAACATCCTCCAAAGGCATTGGTTTTGAGGCACTGTTTGTCCATGGGGCATCTTTTATACCACAGTCAGTGTGAGCAGATGCATCTTCTGAATCACCATCATAAGGATCTAAAAACTAAAATAAACGTCTCTAAACATGGTGGATGCTTATTTGTCCTTAAAAGAAACAAACCAAACAAGATACAACATACAGTGGACTTTAAAATCCCTTTCAACCGAAGTCACAGACTTACTGGGGAAGCTTTTCAGTTTGTCCACACACTCCTATTTCTATTTTAGTTTTTGAATGCTACACCAAGAACTGTGTAATACCCAAAACCTACTTGTACTCCCCTGGATTCCTTTGCCTTCTTGAGTCCTCCAGCAAGTGGGCTAGGCACGACCTATTTAAGAGAAGTTAACATAGGTTTGTAAGGCACTTTCCCATGAGTTACCAAATGAAAAACAGAGTATGTGGAAATCCTAGAGAAGAGGAAGCCAGATTGTCACTTTGCTGAAAGACAATTAAAAAATGAGTCTCAGTCTAACTTTTAAAGGTTTGGTAAAGTTAACTTAAAACAGAGCTATGATAAGTCTTAATGCACTTAAAGCATTGCACTGAAGAGAACAATGAGTAATTATATACCACCAGAAAAATAAGCCAAAACAGCACTTAAATAATAGTAGTCAGGATACAATTTAGAGTTTGGAGAGCTTCCCTCCCACTCAGGTCCTTTTCTGTTCTTTCACATAGGGATGATTTGAAATCCCAAAATAGTGCTTAGAGTCTAGGTTCACTAATTCAAAAAAAAGAAAAAAACTATGTAGGGAGACTCCCTTTAGAAAGCAAACCCCAGGTACCAAATCTCACAAAGGGAAAGAAGTTAACAGCAAGGAGAGTAAGAAAGTAAGAAAGTTCTTCTTGAAAAGGATCCACCGCAGGTGCTCAGAGAACACGCCTCCAGTCAGTGCCGCGCTGTGTCCAGTGGGAAGGGGAGAACCGAGCACAGCTGAGACAAAGCAGGGCTCAACAGGAAACCAAAGGCTTCAGCAGAGGAGCCGAAGTCCAAGCCCGTTTGTGACCGTGTATTCTACATGGTGCTGCTTCAAGGACAGAGACACCCCCACAAAGCCCTTCTGCTTCTCCAAAGAGCACAGAAATCCCCCAGTCCTGGCCTGGCACCTGCCTCAGCACCCTCGGTGAGAGCGGCCAGCTCTCCATTCAGGCTGCGACCTGTGCATGTCCCCCTTCCACCCTGCCCAGCCATCACACAGCTGGACTTCCAGCCTGGCTTCTCCCAGGAGAACACAGACAACTCCAGCCTTGCCCTGACCTTTCTGGAAGGTGAAGTGGTGGCAGATTCCTGGCAGGCAGCTTCTCCAAGTCACAAAGCACAGTGATTCACATGGACCAACAGTGAGCATCAATTACAAAGAGTTTTATTCACAAATTAAGTATTTTGTTCTCCACTCCAGCATCAGGTCTTTTTTCACCAGCACTAAACACACTGGTTTGACAGAAAAATGTTCAAGAAGTTAACAATATCCATAATTAACTGCCACAGCAACAGAGCTGCTCTTAATCTCCTGCAAAAGGGACAGTCAGAGGGTAGAGGTTCTCCACCCAGAGCTGTAGAAATCCCACTGGACCAGAGCTGCTGAAAGTTAACCACCAGAACAGCCCAGGTCAGCACTTTCTTAGCGTTTGTCTGCTAAAATGCTGTCTCTTTCCTGCCTCATCCCCCTAGAATCAACTTTTCTAAAGTTAATAACAGCTGTAAGAAAGAGCCTGATGGAAAGGGTAGTATTGGGTTTGGGGTTGTTTAGGGCTTTTTTACAGTCACAAAATCAACAATCTAACAATATGCCTTGGATGCTTCCTATTGTGGCTGAAGGAAGAGTTGGATACACATCAGGGACTCACATCACCATCAGAACACTTCAGTCAGTCCTTACCTCTGCCCTGGATTCAGACTCGGACTCTGTGCTTGACTCCACTGTGCACTTCTGCTGCAGAGGAGGAAGGGAAAGAAATGCCACTCAATGCAGAAGTTACTGCAGCTTCAGGCTGAAGCTGAAGTTCTAGTACCAACTGTAGGTGCTGACTTTCTCCAAAGCTTCCCCATCTGAAGCCACCTTGTCTTTCCAAATATCCCACAGCTGTGGTGCTGGGTTGTGCAAGTGAGACATAAGCGGAAAACAGAAGCCTCTCTTATCACTCCTCATCCCCAAAATTACGAAGGGAAGCAGCCCAGAACATGCCTTACACTTGCTAAGAATGGTTACTCCAGGCTTGTGAATAACTTTACAAAACGTTTTTCAGTTTGCACTGTGGTTCTGTTTGTTTCTTTGCATTTGGTGGCCCTACAGCTCAGAAAGGTAACAGCAGATGAATGACCCAAAACACTCTCTTAAGCTCTTGCTTGGAAAGTGACCTTACAAACAAACAACTCCCCTAGTCCCAGGAGTGAAGGAGTTGCCTCCATCCCTCCTATTTAAATGAATTCATTCCCACCTGTTCTTCACGTACTCTTCTCCAGCCCAGCCAGCTGCACCATCAGGCCAAGGGCAAACCCACAAACACTTTCTGGATTGTATTTTAATGGGGAGGTAGAGAAGCAGCAATTAGAAAAGTTACCATGTATTTTCGTGCCAGCCTTTCTATGCAGTCTAGGTTTTTAACAGAATCCTCCTTTTCCTGAGCATCTACTGAAACAGGCAGAGGGTAGGAGAACACATTAGAGAAAACCTTCTGAGATAAAATGCCCAGACATGGTTACCCCCTTTATGCTAGAAAAGTTGATCAGTCCTTCACGTAGTCTATGTTAAGTGCTCAATCAAAGGCAGTTTCTGTTTAAATATAAATAAGAAGCAGACACTGTCTTCTACCACAACAAGACTTCATTCATTGGTCCTTCATGCAGCATGAGGAAAATATAACTTTTTTTAAAGAAACTTATACCAGACCATAGGGTTTTTTTTTCTTTTCCTTTAGGCATTACAAGTTTTCTGAATCCTTAAAGAGGTATTTGTGCTCAAGATGTCCAACCAGACTAGAAAGGGATAAATACAAAGCTGTGCCATAAGCCAGCCCTCTGTTCCAGTTCCCCAGTCCCAAAATTCAGTCCCTGTACACCCCCTGCCTCCCTTCGGGGCTCTGTTGCAGGGGCTCCCTCCCTCGCATACCCTCCATGGCCTGCCCAGCCTCCCGCCTCTTCCTCCGCCGCTGCCTCTTCCCAGCCGAGTTCATCCCGGTCCCGGCGCCTCCCGCCTCTCCAGCTTTATGGGCTGGGCCCGCACCTCCACCCTCACGCAGCCCCGCTCAACCTCCTCCACCTGCAGAGCTGCTCCTTCGAAAGAGAGGGAATTAAGCAAGTAAACTCAAGAGTGGTCCCTGCCGTGAGAGAAAGCCCTTTGTGCCGCTGCAAGGCTCCAGCTGCTCCGCAGCAGCGCTGGCTGCGTGGCCCCTGCGCTCCTTTAGTCACTACGTTTCCCAAGTGTGCATATGAAATACACACACACACGTATATATAATACATATTTAAAAGCACACGTATGCACGCACATGTACACACATCCAGTTTCCAAGGCCTGGTGGCCGAGGATGTGACACTTCCCCTCCGCTCTCACCATTTATTCCCTGGAGCCCCATTTTCTTCCCACGACCCTCAGGCTGACAGAAGATTCAGCAGTCAAGGGGAGCCCCCCTCTTCCCTGTGGAGGCAGCCAGGGTGATCAAAGATGTATCCTCCCGTGATGTGCTGGAGCAGATGATCTCCCCTGTAGCAGGGGGACAGTTGTAGCTGGACACACAAAGCTTTCTGAGCATCCTTCTTAATCACTTAAAATGCAGCACAGCAATTTTACTGTTTTTAAATATCAGGAACAGTATTTTTTCAGTTACTGGAGGTTTATTTTTCAGATCAGGTCTGTTTTTCACAAAGAAGCAGATCCGATTTGACCCTTTAAAAGCCACATCACCGTATTCCTTTCCGTCTTATTCTTTTTATAGGAAATTAACTGTTTTTACTTTTTTTTTCCAAATCAAATTCCTTTTCTTCCCATTATCTCTTCCCTAGCTGGCGTTTTTGCATCTTTCTGCACAATGCAGAAGGTACTACTGTATAAAAACCTTGGCAAAACAAACATCCCACCCTAAAGCCAGCTTAGTGCCTGGGTTGTTGTGGCAAACACTGGGTTGTTGCTCTGAAAAAGGCACCAGGAACAAGTTCCAGTGGGGGTGACAGTGACAGCAGCTGCCCCAGGAGCAGCTCACAAGCCCCACAAGCCTTCACCACACTTCTGCCTTCAGTTGAGCTAGACCCTATTGCTTACACCTCTTTTGTTCCCAGACACCTGGCTTTTCATCTCCTTACCTTCTCTACCCAGAATAAAACCATCTGATGATTACTCCCTCTCTTTAGAATCTCCATTTTCAAAACACAGCACCCAAGAATCTCACTCAACACCCCATAACACCTCCCACCACTGAAGCAGGAGCTAAGGAGGCTGTGCTAGCGCCTGCTGCACCAGCTGAGCTGAATGAGCACAAATGCTTCACCCAAAATACAAGGCTGGGACTCGTTACTCCCACAAAAGCCTGCAAAAAATTAGCCACTGATTCTTCACAGGCAGCAGCTGATAGCGACAAGGCCCCGGGTTCCATGGAATGGTTGATCCGCGAGGGGCTGCCGATGAAATGGCTGCAAGGGTGAGCACAGCCCAAGGCTCCCACAGCACACCTGCTCCCCGTGCCCTTCTGGGCAGGGCCAGGCAGCAGCTACAGCCACACAACAGAATTCCACGGGAGATCTCAGGTGTCACCTCCCGAGCACACAGGTGCTGCCATCGCCCTGCGGTTGCAGTGTGAACGAGGAGGGGGCCCGTGGGTCACGGAGGTGCCAGCAATGCTCACTCCAGCGTTCATTCCCCTCATTTCCCACTGCTCGGTGCTCTGCCTCTCCTCGGCACTCTCGGCCCTGCACAAAACTTGTGCCAGCCCCAGCAAGCTCTGATTTCCCTTGAGTCCAGGGTTTCTCATGGTCTGGCTGCTCAGTGTAATGCAGGGAATGACTCAAAAACACTCAACATGTTCTCAGGGCAAGAAATACTGGAGATAACCTGCAACTTTCATCTGAATTATTCTCTTAGTTTTCAAGAGAGGCTAAGACTTGTGCCATCACTGTCCAAGTGGAAAAGTCTCACGCATTGTCACTGAAAATTTTAAACCTCAGTGTTACTAATTGGAAGATATTTTCACCATTTTTACACATTATGGAAGATCTTATAAAACAGATTTTAGACACAAGTCACACATACCTTAGAATCTCCCTTAGTTTTGATACACTTCTCTTGAATCAGATTTCTTGACAGTGAGGTCTTGAAGCAATAACCTAACCTAAAGCTCGCTGAAGTCTGCTCTCCTGGTAACTTCCAACACCGATCACAAAGGAAACCTTTTCCTCCTGACCCTTTTCCTCCTTCGGTCACCCACACACCAAACTGAAAGTCAGCATTGGTGCACACATTAGAAACTGTAACCCCCTTTTTTTGCATCTGGCTTGATGCCATGCTGCAAGGGGTTCCATCACTGTGCAGGGTGGTGATGGAACACATGGACATCTCACCCACGGTGAACACACAGCTCGTGCCGAGGCACAGGGACACTTTGAGGTCAAAGCACATCTCACACAGGCCCGTGGCAGGGCTGTGGGGGAACCACGTCTGCCTCACTGTCCCGGGAAATTGTCCTTGTTTCCACAATGCTTCTTTCACTGACATGCAGGCACCAGTCTCTTCTGCAGACTATTAGCTAACCGTACACTGCAGAACGTGAGGCGTGGAAGACAAATGCCCCACTTGTTACACACATTCAGCCTTCAGCAATTATGTAAGCAGCACTTGAAAGAGTTGATTTTCATATCCAATCTTGTTTCTCATCTTTAAGAATTCAGACTCGCAACCATGCCAGCACCTTGGTTTAGTGAACTGACGTGCATGAGACCAGGTTAAAGCAAGTGGCCCGAGGCCAGTGAATTTACCCACTTGCAGCATACCCACTGCGCCATCCCCACCATCCCACCTACAGAACAGGGACTGGCCTCTCCCCACCCTCAAGAGTGCTGCTTTGACATGGAATCTCCTTACAATGCCACAACTTGTGCAAGTTACTTCAAATTAGTTTGCAGGAAACTTGAGTTTAGGGACCTGTGAAATATAATTAGGGCCAGAAACTCCATCCCTTCACCTTACTACAAAAAGAACACCAACACACCATTGTCATACATATGTGAATTACTTCACACTGAGAGCTCATGTTATCATGGAGCAGAACAGACACAGGAAACCTGCAGGGAAAGATGGTCAGAATTTGCTCTTAAACCTCTCAGATCAGTTCACTGAACTCAAGCCTTTGCAAATACCAAATACCATCTGCCTAAAGTCAACAAAAGGGCACCCAAGAGGTAATTTCTTTTTGCTACTCCAAGACAAATGCCTAAGAATACAGAATGCAGCATAACAATGTTCCCTTGAAGGCTTCATGATGTGTAACTGGTGACTTCTCAGGTAAAAGCTCTTGTCCACCTCCCCAGCAGCACCATGGAACAGGGTTGCAGCTCCATTCACCCAGATTTCCAAATAATTTGCTGAACAGCAACATGTATTATACCCCAACTTGGAGCAAGTAACTTTCCCAGAGACCCTCCCTGCTCTGGTGGGGCAGTGGTTTGCAGTGGGATCACCAAGCAGCATCTCAAGTGGGCACAGGCAGAGCAGTTTTGTTTCAGTGTGAACAGACAAGTCCATGACACAGCTCAATTCTTAACACTTTTATTCTTACAGTTCTAGGTTTGAACTGTACATGCAGAGTTGCATAAGTCACAATAGAGATTTACAGTGGATTCTATTCTATGGTAGAGTGCAATCCAGAATCCTTGAACAGTATAAAAAACAACTTTAAACATCAAGACCTTGTTAGGAGCAGAAGGATTAAAGCTTCCCCAAGAGATTCAGCTCTCCTAGATACCTAGTTACTAGGTACTGTATGTTAAACACTTAGAGTTGAAGAGCTGTGGAACACTAAACAAACTTGAACACCCTGATGTCTTCCCATCTTCATTACTTCTTTCTGCATTTCTGGCAATTAAGAATAAGTCAAAAACCCTGCCACCTGCAACCAGCTAATACAGACAAAAATAACTACTCCTTACTTGCCTGTTTAGGGTTGTACAGTGTTAAAGAAAATATTCCCTCAATGGCATTTGTATCTCACATCAGCTGAAAAAGCAATGTAACAAAAATAAAGGTATAACATCTTTGAAAATAAATATAAAGAGGGAATGCAGACAAAGTGTCAAAGATTTTTTTTTTTTGGCAGGTAANGGTTCATTTTCCACACCACTAAGCAGCCAACACACACCAAGTTCACTGGAGCCAGGACAGATTTGGGAACTTACCCAGCCCGAGTTTGATCATTCTATAAATGCGGTTGGCATGTGTCTGAGGGTCTTCTAAGCTGAAGCCAGAGGACAGGAGTGCTGTCTCATACAGCAAGATGACAAGATCCTTCACAGATTTGTCATTCTTATCAGCCTCTGCTTTCTGCCTCAGTGTTTCGATGATGGAATGGTCAGGATTAATCTCCAGGTGTTTCTTTGCTGCCATGTATCCCATCGTGGAGTTGTCCCTTAATGCCTGCGCTTTCATAATCCTCTCCATGTTGGCAGTCCAGCCATACGTACTTGTTACAATGCAGCACGGAGAAGTAACTAAACGATTGGACACAACAACCTGCAGAGAGAATACAAAGCGCAGATCTGCAATTTAAGCATTTCAGCAAGTACAAATGATTTACCCAAAATTCATTTTAGATTGCACTTTTACACACAGGTAAACCAAGTACTATACTTTTACCTTTTCTACTTTCTTTTCAAGAATATCTTTCATTATCTTGCAAAGATTTTCAAACTTCGCTTTCTTCTCCTCCTGTTTCTTTTTCTCTTCCTCATCTTCTGGAAGCTCCAAACCCTCTTTTGTTACAGAAACCAGGGTCTTGCCTTCAAATTCCTTCAGCTGCTGCACACAGTATTCATCAATAGGCTCAATCATGTAGATCACTTCCAGCCCATGTTTGCGAAGACGCTCCACAAAAGCGGAGTTGGCCACCTGATCCTTTGTTTCACCTGCAACAAACAACAATGCCACAGATGAGCCCCAGCACTAACAGCAGCTTGTTCAGTTTCTCCCAAGCATAAGGAGGAAAAAAAAAAAAGAAAAAAATAAAAGGGGGGAGGCACCAACAGCCCAAAGACACTCAAGTTGTTTAAACTGACACTCCAGCATCTAATACTCTTAACTGATCCCGAACATATTTTCATTACCTGGAATCCCAGGTAAAAAATGCTTCCCCCCATTCCTGCCAAGCAAAGGAACTGGGAACCCTGTGACAGCATTTATGCATCTCCCAGAAGGTAAACCTACATACAATGTGGGCATTTCAGACCATCTGAGTTCCCATCTCACCAGTAATGTAGTAGACATGCTTCTGGTTCTCCTTCATCCGAGTGCAGTAATCCTTCAGGGAAACCATTTCATCACCAGATGCAGATGTGTAGTACCTCAGTAATTCTGAGAGTTTCTTGCGGTTCTGCGAGTCCTCGTGGATGCCAAGCTATAAAAAGTAGGAAGAAAAAAAAAAAAAAAAACACAAAGTGTACCCTTCA
>WAAG01044981.1:0-10947 GCA_013390105.1 Tichodroma muraria
TTCAGACTGAAACCACGACACAGCACCATTTCAGGGAAGGAGAAGAAGGGCATAAGGATCTGTTTGTGATCAAGAATTTTCCATGTTGGCCTGCTCCTATTTTGCTTGCAAGTGGGAAGTCTACCTTTATTTGACGATGCTGCATTCAGAGGCTATTGAATATGATCCCTCTCCCTCCATGTGAGCCAAAGACATTTAAGCATAATATATAACTAGGTGGTGTCTTAAATTTATGGTTAGTAGCTCCCAAAAACTCTGAAGAGGCTAACGAAAGCTTGTTCATGATTTGTTTTGCAGGGCAGGCTGAAGGATGGCTGAGTGTCCTGTTTTAGGGCACATTTGGGAGGAAACTTCCAAAGGGGTCCCCCTAGAAAGCAGATTCAAGTGGCCCCTCCACCTACTGGTTCAAGAAAAGATTTCCTTGGAGAAAAGTGGAAAAAACTTGTTTATTTAACAAGCAAAGTATTCAGAAGCATAAAAAAATAATATTAACAATATGAATAATATTAAACAATAAAACCTCACGCTGTTCTGAAGAGATGGCAAATTCAGAGAGTCCTTTTCATGGGGTGTAATTTGGTTTGCTCAGTCTTTTATGATTTTCTAGTCTGTGGTGAAAAATGCCATGTCCCACGCCCTGGTGGGCCACAGGTGTGAGCTCCTGGTGTTTCCCTGGGTTTTCACTCCAGAGCAGGGCTGATCAGTTCCAAGAAAAAGAAAAGCCACAGTCTAGGGAACTTCTCTGCCTCAGCTAGCTAAAAAAAACTAACTAAAAAGCAAAGGAGAGCTCTCTCCTGCTGTCTGTGCTGCAGACAACACAGTCCATGAGAAGGAATGTGGAGGAGCAAGTGCAGTTTCTGAAAACAAACTGTGTTTCTTTTCCACCCATTCACTCTCAGAACCAGTTTTAAAGGTGCAGAACTTCATATCCAGCTTAAACAGAACAGACAATTGGGGATACAAGCATCATAAAATCACCCTAGGACAGTGAGAGATGTTGACATTAATATTTTGGGAGCTATGGTTAGAACTGGTGTTTATAGCTACCTAGTGCCAACTTGCTTGATAAGAACTGTGTAAGATTTCCAAGAGTATCAGGAAACCCAGGGTAATGTTGGGAGAGGGAAAGGAAGGGAGCTGCTCTTTCATAGATCAAATTGCAAGAAAACTTGGGTCACTGTGCTGTCGTATTTATTACTGGGGACAGTGGGGTGAAGTGGAAGCAGACAGATGCATCACAGATGAGGGCTGGAAGCCTTTAACTGATCTAGGAGTGGCACCTAGATAACATTTAGAAGTGATCCCTTCCCTTTGCTATGGTGTTCTCTGTTTCCCAGACCAAGCAGTCTATAGCAGTTATGCTTAATGCACAGTCCTTCAAAGCAGTGTGCAGCCTTCTGATCTGCACTGCACTGTAGGGCCTGCAGACTGTGCGAGGGGAGAACGGGCTTGTGTGCATTGAATCACAGAGTAGTTTATGGTGCTCCTATCAGAGGGTATTGGAGCACAGCTTTTGGAAGTGCCCCAGTAAAAACAAATACTGTATTTGAGACATAATCACTGACTGTAGCAACTCTGCTTAAATATGTAACAACATATCTGGGGAGGGGGAGGAGTGAGAATTACATGGTTCAGTCACTGCACAGGTAGGAAAAATTGCTCTCTTTGTGTCTTCTCTGTGGCTCAGCTGGGATTTATTGTCATAACTAAATAATTTTGTACCAAAAAGTAGCCATTTTCTCCCATTGTAGCTTTAAATACTGATTTGGAGGTGGAAAGGCAGCACTGAGATGCCTGTGGCTCTGTCATGCCCATGATTTCTTTCAGCACAGGAGGAAGAGTCCCTGGCATAGTCTGGAGTGCAGCATCCCCTCTGCTCCCAGCAGCAGCCTAAGGGGTGATGCCAGGCTCTGCTGCTGCTCTCTGTCCACCAGCAGAGAGTGAGACACTTCCAGCATCCCCTGGGATGGGAACTTGGACTCCTGTTTTCTCTCTTTTTAAATTTTTACTTCCACAGTAGTAGATGTACTTAGTGGAAACAGACCTGTGGGAGACATTGGAGGTGTCTGTGAAGCCTTCCTGGAGGGAGCAGCCACAGAACTTGTCTGGACTGAATGGAGAAATGGTGGTGGCAACAGCTGGGCTTTGTCTTTGGGCTATAAACAAGGACTCACAAGTAGGTTGTAAAGGGAGGGCTTGGGTTAGTCTTTGAGGCTGGGTTTCTGCAGTTTAGTTTCAGTACTGCCACAGCTGCTTCACAGATTTTAAGAGCAACGGCCCTTCTTTAGGCAGTGAAAATCTTCTTGAAGCCAAGTAGTGGTATTTTTTGCCTTAATTTCTCTGACTCCTTTTCCTATCGGCAAAGCAGGATAAATGTGCTTCTATCTTTACCCTTTCCTGCTGAGTCTGTCTAGATAAGAAGATTGCTAGTGATACTGTCATGGCTTTGTATATATGTGGAGCACTTCTCCCAATTTGCCAGGTTGTAATCCTCCAGCCTTAGAGCATCAACAGCAAGCCAAGAAGGCAGCTGCCTTCAGGACAGGGTTCTTGCGGTGCTGCTGACATCCCTGGTCGGTTATATTTATTTGTGTGTTTTCTCCTTCTTTCTAATTATGCTGATATTTGCTGCTCAGCAGCTGTAGTCTGGGAAGGAGAGTGGTAAGTGCTGGCTGTGCAGCTGACGCCCGCCTGGTGCCTTGGCAATGTGTCAGTAAAGGCCTGTTGCCAGCTGGGGTGGAGCTTTGCCTACCCAGCAAAAGGTGTGTGGCCTTTGCCTTCAGCTGACCAAGAGGGTGTAGGTTGTTTGGAGTTACCCACTAGATAACACCCTGAAAGTGCACCCCAAAAAAAAAGTTATATATATATATATAATATTGTTATATATATATAACAAATGACGGAGAATTTGTGAGGAGGGCTTCCCTGAAAACTGAGATCTGCCATAGTGAAAAGCCCCTCCAAAGTGAATATTTGGGTACTTCTGGGTCGGTGATACTGTCCTGATTCCTGGTCCTAAGTTGCCTGTTGTGTGTCAATAAGTGTTTCATAGTTTTCCTACATCTGTTTCTGAGGAAATCTGGATGTGCTGGTTTCACAGGAACCTGCTAGGTGCCCAGTGTGGGAGAGCATCAGAAAATGGTCTTGAGAAATGTTCTTGTTGAGAGTCCTTCATCCTCCATCTCCTGAGATCCAGCTCCAGTGTGATACTGACACTAAAAGAGACCTGGACTGAGTGATGAAATGGTCATTTGGACCTTAGGCTCCATAAATTTCAGAATTCTTTTAACAGTTTATCACTCTTCCAATTCTGCAGTAAAGCCTGCTTTGTTTTTTAAATGAACAAAAAAGTAAAGTCTCATGACTCTGCTTCCATGGGTCACTGTCCATTTCAGGAGCTCTCGAATTTACTTGACTTCCAGCTGCTTCCATTTTCAGTGGCAGGAGTGCAGCATCATGCTTAGGAGCATTGTACTCTGTGGAACAGATACAGGGAGTGAAGGGGTGGGATGTCTGAGTTGAGCTCAAAAGTGTCATCTCGAATGACATGTCGACTCGAATGACATCGAATCAAACCTGACTCTGATCAGGTCTCTGGAAGTAGGTTTTACACCTGTTTTTATGTGGGAAGATGAAAGTGATGAAGTTAAGGAAAATTTACACTTGTTTGCTTCAGGGAGATGTGAAGATATATTTGTAAAATCCGTTTGCAGACGGTGCATGTCCTGAATTGCTGAGTGTCAGCAAGTGATGGGAAACAGGCTGGTGAAGGGCCTGGTGCATGATGCTGCATTGTTGCTGGGGAGGGCGGTGGGAGGGTGAGGGGTCTGCATTTGGAGCCCCATTTTTCCCTGGCAACAACAGACACAAATTATTCCCTGCTCTGTGATTGCAGGGTATTTGCCAGCATAGAGCTTTGTACTGATATCTTTGGGCTGGCATGCAGTAATTGGTCGGTTTTTAATTTCTTTCCTTTTTTAAAACAGTACTTCAAATGGTGCATACTTCAAAACCCCTTTGCTATGGGGTTATAATTACATAAGCCATAGAAATGTACTTCAATGACCAGTCAAATGACTTTTTTTTTTTCCAGTAGTTTAAGCTAGCCATTTATTAAGTTGTTGAAGGAATAGAATTGAAATTCATTGGGGAGTTTAATTTCATCAAGCCCTCTATAGCTTCGTGCTTTTGCTGTGTCTCTGTGCGTTTGGGTTGCCTGTAAATGGCTCTTTCAATTTCATAAAGGAATTAGCACAAATGGGCAGCTGTGTAAGGAGCCAGCCCCCAATCCCTGCCCCATGCTGCTCAGCGTGCCCAAATTTATTGACACAAACATGTGCAGAAGTGGCCTCTAAGTACTTCAGTTGGTAGAAAAGTTTCATTTTTTTATTAATTTTACTGCAGTCCTTTATTCTACTTTTGAGCATTAACAAACACCTGAGGTCTAATACAGTACAGAAGGTTTTAATGACAGCTCTGGGGATGCTCCTGCCACGCTGACTGTTGCTGGGAGATGGCTGCTGCCTTGCAGCCCTGTCAGCCTTTATGCTCAGCAAGAAACTCGCTTGCTTTTTCTCACTTCAGGACTTTTCAGCTCTGTAGGCTTGCTTGCTGGTTCTGTAGGTGTCAGCTTGATCTGAGGTCTGCCCCCAGCTTAGTGTGGAGGGCTTAGCCAAAAAACAGTGCTTTGCAAGGTAGAGTACTCAGCAAGCAGCGCTTGGTTCCCTGCTCCACGCCTCTTTCCTGCACAGCCCCGGGTTCTTCTCCGTGTGTGCCACAAGACCCTGCACTATGTCCCCCTGTCAGCCCCTGTGATTTTCCTTCCTTCCTAACTCAAGTTGTGAGGCCCGGTGATGCTTTCTGGCACTCCGAAACTGAGAGGGAGGAGTCAGGGGACTTGTACTTCTTAGATGTGGCAGGCCTCCTCCACTGGGATTTCTATAACCAGCAAATCCGGGGAGGAGTTAAAGCATTGCTTGTCTGATTGAAGACATGAACTAGCAGGAGCCTTGTCCACCAGCTCCTGCTCTGCGGAAAATGCTCCCGACGTTGCAGCGCGAACGGAGATGCGCCGCCTGTCACTGTGTCCCGGGTTTTGGCTGTGGTGGCTCTGGTGCTGTCCAGGACGTTGGTGTGCATCCTGAGCGTGCTGCCTCATCTGCTGCCGCTCTGCGCGCCGTCCCCATGGAAACGCAGCCTCTCTTTTTCTGTGCGTGATAGTGCCTAACCTGGATTTTCATGCTTTTGGCAGTCTTGTTCCTTAAACCAGTGACTTTAGCTGTGAAAGGTGAGCATGTGGGGAAGGACCTGGTTGCAGAGATCTGGGCTCTTTAATTCTTTCACTGATGGGCTTGAGGTGCTCAGTTTTCACTCTGGCCCCTTGCAAGCGGGGAGGGCAGTAGGATGAATGCTGTCAGTGGGTTCAGTTCTGCTCCACAGCCTGAGTTGCAGGCTTGGGGGAAGGGATACTGTGTTACCATGTGAGGGTTTTGTGCGTAAGTTGGACTTTTGAGTGATTATAAGAATTATTCTCTGGTTTGACTGAGTTGGTCCTTGCTGCTTTCCTCATTGTCTGGTGTCTCTGCAATTCCTCACTTGAAAAGAACAGGCTGTTAGCATGGGCTGAACCCAGCAGGACATACATGCTTCTCTGCAGTGTGATCTCTCTGCCTTTTCTTTTAATTAAACTTCAGCATCTTCTGATTGTTTTCTAATGATTGTACTCCACTCTGTTGAACCCATCCTTGACAAGGTTCAGCCTGTTCAGTTTGCACCAGAGCTTCTGTGCTTTTTGGCAGTGTCATAATGCCAGTCCTTCTCAGACTTTTTTCCTGAGGCAGATGTGAAAGGGAGCTCCCAGAGCAGAGACTGGCCTAAGATCACACAAGAAAACCTAGCATAATCCTGCAGGCAGCTTTGAATTCTCAATTTTGATCTGTGAAATATGAAGTCTCTTCCCTGAGTCTTGTAAGGGTAAGTGCATCAAGGGCAGTCCAGAGAATAAGGTATTTCAGTTCTGATGACCATATAAACACACTGTATTTCAGGTTTGGGGATTCTACAGACTCCCCAGATTCTTGTCACCTCGAAAGATCCAACTGTTGTTTGTCTGCTGTAGGTGCAATCACAGAGTAAGGTGGATTTTAGGAATGTGTTTTGTTTGAGGCTACTGCTTTAAGCACACTAGCAAAACTGTCTTCTGGGTCTGTGCAGAGCAGAGGAAATTTTGAGGAGGGTATGCAGTGCCTTGAAGTTTTCTGCTTACTTAGTAACTTAGGCTTGATTTCCACATCTGAGATGTAGGAAAATGAATTAAATACTCGGAGATGATTGGGAGTGGAGGGAAGGGCTTGTTAAGCAGCCTTTTCCTCTGTAAAGTAAGATCTCCCTGTCAGTTACAGGGAGATCTGTTGCACCATTTAGAATAATGCTACAGTTAAATCATGTTTATGATGAGCCCTGGGAGGCCAGGGACATGAACACAGTGAAGCTGCTCCTCTGTTCCATTCTATGCACAGAGTTACTTGGGAGCGTTGATAACCAGGGGGATCCCTGGTCACCCACAGTTGGGTTGCAGTGGCTTTGTGCTGTGTGGCTTTATCTACTGGAATGTTTGAAATCAGGAATAAAATTCCGACTTATGAATGTTCAAATTACCACTGGGTTAGCACTGAAACACTGAGTAGGTTCTCTACAGAGGTGCTGAGCCATTACAGCTCCAGCTGCTTGCAACAGGAATTACCAGTAGCTCAGCACTTTGGAAGCTGCTGAAGGACTTGCAGGCAGATGTAGATCACTGCCTCTCGGCAGTGAAGTTGAAAATACTGGCCTGAATTTCCATGGCAAAGGAACATGAAGAAATAGCAACAAATTAAGCAGGAGAGAGGAAGAAGTTCATGATAGCCATAAATGTTATGGGAAATTACCTCTTTCTTCGTAGCTGTTCTTAGGGTAGCAAATCAGCCAGCGTAAACTCGCAGTGGTATTAAATCACTCACGGTGGTTTGGTGCTTGGGAGTTGAGTGCAGCTGGCTGGTAACTTGGTGTTGCATTGATCTTATTTGATGGGATTGTTCCAGCCCAGTGAATCACAAGCTTTTGCTTCTGATTTACCCCCATGTCCCAGTTCTGGCCAGGACAAGGTTAATTTTTGCAGTAGAGAGGAGGGGGCATGGTGAGCACCTGGAAGTTATTCTAATATCCCCTCACCATTGCTGGGGAGGTGGAAGGGGTGCTCTGGGGGTCTGGCAGCAGTCAGGTACTGCTGGGCTCTGTGTGGCAACCAAATTGCAGGTGAAGCATTCACCTCCCTTGTACCCTGTTATTAATATTGTTGCTGTTACTGTTCATTTCCTTATTTCACTGCTGTTTTCAATAAATTTTTCTTATCTTAGCCCCCGATCTTTATCTTTTGTGCCTCCAGTTCTTCTCTCCAGCCCCCTGCAGGACTGGGGGGGAGGTGTGAGCAAGCAGTGCATGGTTTGTAGTGTTTCAGTGGGAACACTAAATTGGGGAGCACCATTCCCAAAATACAACACCCCACCTCCACAATGGCCTAATCCTCCTCTCATTTGTGACAACATTCTAGTTCTCCATATGCACAATAAAGTTACTAAGAATGTATTCTCTCTTACTTTTGTGTTATCCTGCAAGAACCGTTCTGATTGAGTTTGCAGTAGGGAACAGGGAGAGGTGCTCAACTTTTGGTCCCTTGTGTCCAACAGGACTTCCCCTGTTGAATTCTCCCAGAGCACAGATCTGCAGAAAACATGTTGTCATCTGGGGGTGGGGCAGTTCTGATCTTGCAGGGCAGTGAACCTTTCTCACTGTAAAAAGTAATAGGGTTTTTTACTTGGAGACTGCTTTGATACTGCCCTACTGGGACTGTCATGTGTGCCAGCACAGTGTCAAATATGAGAAAGATGGGGCTAGCAGGAAATGTGGAGTTTTAGGGAGTACTGCCTGCTCCTGGCATATCTGAGGGAGAAAGAGTATAGGTGAGCACTTGATCATATAATAGGCGTTGTTCTGAAGCAGCAGTATCTTTAGAAAGGACACAGTATAGGCCTTATTTTCCTCTTCTTTTGAAAGCTGAGTGGTGGATAATTGGATATATTGGGAGGACAAAACAATGATTCTCAGTGTGGCAGCTAAGTCTGGCACTACACTGAGGTACAATAGAGCATTATAATTTCTGTTAAAAAATGCAATAAATAATAGTTAAATTTTAAAGCCATAACTGAATATACATGTAAATGCTTACTACATCTACTGCCATTATCTCTTCTTCCCTTCCTGTTTGTTTTTTTTGCTCATTGCTCTGCTTTTTGCATGCAAGTGCATAATTCTCTCTGCAGGCTTTTTTTTTCAGCACATACAGCTGTGAGTTGGCCTGCACATTAATCTTCTCTTACCTAGGGAAATACTTCAGCTCATGTAGATCTGTTCCTTCCATCAAGAGAGTCATCCTCTTCACAGACCTTCAGGTCATTTAAAAGAAAAAAATATCTTCAAGCACTTTTCCAGAATCTTCACTGCTAATTGAATACTCCCTCTAGGAGTTACTTGGTAAACAATAAAAGTAGAGCTGTGAACGTGGAAATGCTCATGGGTGTTCAAGCCCAGGAATGGGTTAATTGTTCCGTGGGGACNCACAAGGGAATATGAATAAAATGCCAGCAGTCTCTGTGATTAACTGGATATCTTTGCACTTGGTTCTTGTTTAATAATACACCAAGGCTATGCTTCTCTTGCTTCTTCTCTGCGTGTTAAAATTGTCTGATGCCCAAAATATGACTCTTTATGTGTAATCTTGCCTTTGTGTTTATAACAGGAGTTAAGTTGGTGACAGTATTTGGTCCAAACTGGGGGTTTCTTACCTATGTCTCACCTTTTATTTCTTTTTCTAGCAGCTGATATTATTTAAGTAGGTAAGAATATTTGAAGCATACCTGGAAATATCTGCTAAGTGGCTTCATTCTTTTGATAAAAGAGTGAGGCAGACAAAAGCAGAGCTTAGTGTAAAGTTTATTAAATGGCAGAGCACGTTTAANAGAGAGGAGGGGGCATGGTGAGCACCTGGAAGTTATTCTAATATCCCCTCACCATTGCTGGGGAGGTGGAAGGGGTGCTCTGGGGGTCTGGCAGCAGTCAGGTACTGCTGGGCTCTGTGTGGCAACCAAATTGCAGGTGAAGCATTCACCTCCCTTGTACCCTGTTATTAATATTGTTGCTGTTACTGTTCATTTCCTTATTTCACTGCTGTTTTCAATAAATTTTTCTTATCTTAGCCCCCGATCTTTATCTTTTGTGCCTCCAGTTCTTCTCTCCAGCCCCCTGCAGGACTGGGGGGGAGGTGTGAGCAAGCAGTGCATGGTTTGTAGTGTTTCAGTGGGAACACTAAATTGGGGAGCACCATTCCCAAAATACAACACCCCACCTCCACAATGGCCTAATCCTCCTCTCATTTGTGACAACATTCTAGTTCTCCATATGCACAATAAAGTTACTAAGAATGTATTCTCTCTTACTTTTGTGTTATCCTGCAAGAACCGTTCTGATTGAGTTTGCAGTAGGGAACAGGGAGAGGTGCTCAACTTTTGGTCCCTTGTGTCCAACAGGACTTCCCCTGTTGAATTCTCCCAGAGCACAGATCTGCAGAAAACATGTTGTCATCTGGGGGTGGGGCAGTTCTGATCTTGCAGGGCAGTGAACCTTTCTCACTGTAAAAAGTAATAGGGTTTTTTACTTGGAGACTGCTTTGATACTGCCCTACTGGGACTGTCATGTGTGCCAGCACAGTGTCAAATATGAGAAAGATGGGGCTAGCAGGAAATGTGGAGTTTTAGGGAGTACTGCCTGCTCCTGGCATATCTGAGGGAGAAAGAGTATAGGTGAGCACTTGATCATATAATAGGCGTTGTTCTGAAGCAGCAGTATCTTTAGAAAGGACACAGTATAGGCCTTATTTTCCTCTTCTTTTGAAAGCTGAGTGGTGGATAATTGGATATATTGGGAGGACAAAACAATGATTCTCAGTGTGGCAGCTAAGTCTGGCACTACACTGAGGTACAATAGAGCATTATAATTTCTGTTAAAAAATGCAATAAATAATAGTTAAATTTTAAAGCCATAACTGAATATACATGTAAATGCTTACTACATCTACTGCCATTATCTCTTCTTCCCTTCCTGTTTGTTTTTTTTGCTCATTGCTCTGCTTTTTGCATGCAAGTGCATAATTCTCTCTGCAGGCTTTTTTTTTCAGCACATACAGCTGTGAGTTGGCCTGCACATTAATCTTCTCTTACCTAGGGAAATACTTCAGCTCATGTAGATCTGTTCCTTCCATCAAGAGAGTCATCCTCTTCACAGACCTTCAGGTCATTTAAAAGAAAAAAATATCTTCAAGCACTTTTCCAGAATCTTCACTGCTAATTGAATACTCCCTCTAGGAGTTACTTGGTAAACAATAAAAGTAGAGCTGTGAACGTGGAAATGCTCATGGGTGTTCAAGCCCAGGAATGGGTTAATTGTTCCGTGGGGACATATTAGTGTTTTCTCTCTCCCTTCCTTGCTCTTTCAGTAATTTTTGTTTTTTGGTGTGAGGTAAGAATTAGGGCTGTTGAACCAGACTTTATGCTAGTTGAATACAAACAAGAAGCAATTTTCTCCACATACACATGGAATTTGCATCCTGGTTTTGAGTTGTTGAGTAATGCTTCAGGACCCTTCTCCACACCTGTGAAGTCTAGCTTTTCATTTAAAAAGGGCTTTTTTTCTTTTCTTAAATGGCATGTGATTACATAAAAACTTCATCTGTTTTTAGATAAATCAGCATCAAGGCAGTCACTTGATAATCAGAAAACCATACAAATCTGATAGCATGGCACAACAGCAAATTGCTGCCGTTTGGTGGAAGCGTGGTGGGGAGCGTTGGTTTCCCTG
>WAAG01044981.1:11209-21884 GCA_013390105.1 Tichodroma muraria
ACAAATTAAAGCCAGAATCCAGCATTTGTAGTCACCAGTGTCCCCGCAGCATCACTAAAAACTGATTTGTCTTTGCCACAGCAGACTTTTTTTCTTTCTCAGATGGACATAATGGGTGTTTGTTCTCTCTCCTTGGACAGCTGAATAATATGTGCACAAACCACCTACCTCTGTGCTCCAAAATCATGGAAATCAGCAAATTGCACAGCTACCCTTTTTGACAGTATTGTAGCATGCTGTAAGTGCTAATAGTCATTAATATGCACTGGCAACTGCTTGTGTTTGAAATGAAGTATTTTACAGCTTCCAGTTAAATGGCAGATGACATAAAGAAGTTGCATCTTGAGGGACAGGGATGTGAACATTTACAGCATGTACATGAGCTCTCATATGCACACTGTTGAATATTTCTCTCATCACTTTCCCCATGTCTTGCCTTCAGTGCACTTCATTCTATTGAACTTTAAGGATGACTGAAAACTTTATGAGAACTAAATTAAAATCTTGAATAGATAGGTTGTTAGAAATTACTTCCTGAGTGGTACTAGTAGCAGCAGAACCAATAAGGTGTTACCCCAAATTGCATAGATGTTTTCTGGCTTTTCTCCATGATTTAGTTCTTTGCCACTTCTATTGGTGATATCGTCAATTATCATCTGAAAAATAAAATAAATTGGCTCATTTACTGATGCTGGGTGAAAGACTTGCCTGTGAATTTACAGTGCTTCCCCACAGCTGGTAAGTTCAGAGGTACCTTAGATGCTGATGTGGCTTTTTTATACTTGGGTTTTCCACTGGAAAAAATGGATGGCAGACAGCAAACAGCCCAAAATACTTCATTGAATGCATTTTGAAGCCATAAGCTGCATCTTGGAGTCCCAAGTCGCAGTGCTGCCTTTCCATTAGATTTCTGCCATTACTTGCAGGTATAGATCCAGGCTTGTCCTGGCTATTTGAATGATCATGAGCACCTACATACACACTTCTACTCCTGTGGCTGTTAGTTTTCACTCCAGCTTTCTTGGACATGCTGATTTTATGTAGTCAGAAATTGAACGTAGTAATTTGCCTGTTCCTGTGCTTGAGAGGCAAAAGCCTTTCTAGCCATAGACTTAAAGCTGGGGAGAAATGCAGGAGCAAGCACTGCATTCTTACTTTGTGGGGTGTTTTCTCAGAGTGAAGGAGCTGACTTTTTCCCAAGGGAACAAGGCTGCCCTTCACATTTACCTCTTGAGAACAAGAGCTCTCTCACACACTAATGCATCTTAAAATGGAAGAATACCTTTTTTGACCTGTTTTTTGCATCGCTAAAGCCACAGGACTTTGTTCCAGAGAATTCAGCACCTGTATGTGCAGTTGCTTTCCCAAACTTGAGGTTCTGCTTTATATGTAAGTTTTGGGCTTGATGTCAAAATCTGAGGGTATGTAGGACAGAGATCAGTCAGGACAAATGTCTCCTTTTAGCCCTCAAAACCCATCTTTGCAGGACTAGTGTTGGTGAAACTGCTGTGAGACTATTTTTCTGTGAGGTACACAGCTTAAAAGATAGAGCCACTCTAAGTGAAAGCTGAAATAAATGTGCGTTGTTGCATCAGGTAGTAAAAGAGAATGCTGGCCTCTGTTGACAAAGCAGATTGGTCTCACAGCACCTGTGTGATCCAAGGGGTGAAGCATGTCCCTTAGTAAGCAAAAACATTTTCTCTTCTTTGAGATTCCTTGTCTCCGGTGTCTCTTTTTATTGTGGGGTTTTTCTAAACAAATACCTTAGAAAAAAGTCTGTATGCTGTAAGCTGTGTAAGTTCTGTCCTCTCCAAAGCTAGCAGAGTAACAGAGTAAACCAGCGAGACTGATTTGACTGATTCTCATGATCAATTGTACATGTAGTTCCTAAAGGCTTGACTTTGCAGTACTGCCCATAAGTGGTACAGAGTGACCTTTCTTGGGAATCTGGGTTTTACTAAACGGCTGATGGGATACAAAGGTTGTAAGACTAGTAAAACCAGGAAAATTCTACCTCTTGCGTTAGTTTGACTGATCTTTGTAGTGGTGCAGATGTGAATTTACATAGAAGGTTGTAAATAGTGTTTATCTAAGACAAAAGTAAATTTTTTTCTTAGCAAGATGAGTGAAATTTTCCTTATCTGGCTTACTTACTCTGGAGTGGAATTGCTCATGATGAATGAGTGCTGAGGGCAGACTAACAGTACTAGATTCAGTCATGTCTTTAAGTAAATTAAAACCCAAAACTGTTAGTCAGCTTCGTAACTTATATTTAGCATGTAGTCCATCTTGAATATATCAGAAACCGATGCAGAGGAATAAATAAGAAACCATAGCACAAATTAGTGCAGGATGACATTGTTCCATGTGTAACATGAAAGCGTTTGGCACCATGAGCTCATTTTGATCTCACTTGTGTCTTCTGCCTCCTACCAGCTTAGAGAAGAGCTGGAGCTGTGCCTTAATGAGATTAACTCAACATGAATGATCTGTGGTTTCCTCAGAGTTTATCAAATGTATTTAACTTTCATGAAAACAAGGATTGCTTAGATGACGTTTCCCTCACCTGCTGCCTCTGCTCAGTGATTCACTGGGTCTAGAAATTATAACAGCTCCAGTAAAGTCCTTCTCATCTTACTGAGGAAGAGATCCCATGGTAAAGTAGCACCTTGGATGGAAAGCAGGAGTTCCCTATGCTTACAGGGTGAGACTTGGCACCCAGGTGCAAAGGAGCTCAGTTCATCTTGGTTACCCATATGGGTTTTGAGAGGTACTAAAGTGCCTGACTCCTTTTCCACTTCTCTTGAAGCAGAGGGTGCTTTGGAAACCTCACAGTAATTAACCCTGCCTACCTTTGAAAGTCAGGCTGCTGAATTTTAGTGTGGAAGTTGTCTGGCTGGCAAGTAATAGTGGAAAAGTCCTGCCATCAGTGAGGCAGAAGCAGCAGCTCAAAGTTGATTTTCCCCTTACATCAGTGACTAAGATGTACCATCCCCCAGTCTGATTTCTGGGAGGTTCTCCTCAAGGCTTGTTTGCTTGGTGCCTTACAGCTAATGCACAGTGCTGAAACCTGAAATTAGTTCAGCTGTGTCAGGGCTAACAGATGGCCATTTCCTAGGAGAAGATACTGAGCATTCTGTACAGGTTTTGCAGTGTGGTGAAAATCCAGGTTAACAGAAACAGCCAAAAGTGAAGGCTGAATTATATCGGATTCCTGAGTCATCAGCTATTGCTGCAGAAGATCCTGCTATGCTTTTGTTGTGATGCTGCTAAGTAGCATTTCCAGCCCTCTGGGCAAAGACTTCAAAAGATAGTGAAGATAAAAACAGACCACTGTTGACTTTGAGAAAAATGTTCTATTTATACAGGCAGATGTTGAAGTAACTGAAAACTTTAGGACTGCTTTAATGAAGTTCTGGCAGTCCTCAACCTTTAAAAACTCATACTCAGTCTTGCTTTCTTTCCTCCAAAATCATAGAGCTGACTTTGAGTCCCTCTGGTTCTTAGCAGAGGAAGGTTTTTTCCAGGATGAATGAGGAGCTCTGGGAGCAAACCAAGGCCTGCTGTTAGCTGGCAGGGCAGGAGGATTGACCATGCCATGTCCTTTGCCAGAGATACCCCTCAGTCAGCAGTCTCTTTCTCACATGGACATCTGGGCTCCTGATACATTGGCTGCTGTGTTCAGTCAGGTCTGATTCCCTTCTAGGGTGGTCCCCAACTCATGCTCTGTAACAGCTCTCTCCCACCAGTACAGCCATCCATGTGCTCTTCCCTTGGCTGGTGACACTCACAATTGGGTTTTCCAGCCTCTTCAGACAATTAATAGAAAGAAACACCACAGCTTTATGTGGGATTTCTAAACTAGGCAGGATTCTGGCTCACAAAGCCTTACAGCCCAGGCTGTACTTCTCTGTTGAAAATGAGCAGCCAAACTAGTAAAGCTGGTTTGCTCTTGCTTTCTCTTGTAGTGAGATTCTCTGGAGTCTAGCACGGTGTGAGCTCTGAGGTTTCCTGTGGTTGGGACGTGCCTCTTGCAGATTCTTGACAGGCTGGATAGATGGGCTTAGACCAACAGCACGAAGTTTAACAAGTCCAAGTGTGAGTCCTGCACTTTGGCCACAGCAACCCCCTGCAGTGCTGCAGGCTGGGGACACAGTGCCAGGCAGAAAGGGACCTGGGGGTCCCAGAAGGGGCCCCTTGACTGGTCGACAGCCAACTGAACGTGAGCCAGCAGTGTGGCCTGGTGGCCAGGAAGGCCAATGGCCCTGGCCTGGATCAGGAATAGTGTGGCCAGCAGGTCCAGGAGGTCATTCTTCCCCTGTGCTTGGCACTGGTGAGGCCACACCTCGAGTGCTGTGTCCAGTCCTGGCCCCTCAGTTTGGGAAGGACGTGGAGACGCTCGAGCGCGTCCAGAGGAGGCAGCGAGGCTGGAGAGGGGCTGGGAACACAAATCCTGTGAGGAACAGCTGAGGGAGCTGGGGGTGTTCAGCCTGGAGAAGAGGAGACTCAGTTGTGACCTTACCACTCTCTGCAACTCCCTGAAAGGTGGTGGTAGTCAGGTGGGGTTGGTCTCTTCTCTCAGGCAGCACTGACAGAATGAGAGGACACTGTCTTAAGCTATGCCAGGGGAAGTTTAGGTTAGACATCTGGAAAAACGTCTTCACTGAAAGAGTGATGGGGTACTGGAATCATCTGCCCAGGGAGGTGGTGGAGTCACCATCCCTGGACGAGTTTAAAAAAAGCCTGGATGTGGCACTTGGTGCCACGGTTTAGTCGATGAGAAATGTTAAGTCATAGGTTGTACTTGATGATCTCAAAGGTCTTTTCCAACCTAGTTCATCCTGTGATTCTTTGCTATCTAATAAGGCTTGTGCTTGCATTCTGGCCTTTTGCCCACAGCTTTAGCAGACAGGCTTTCCTCTTCTATCTAGCACCTATTTTAGTGAACCTTGTTTGAATTTAGTACCTTTGAAATCTGCAGCTGTGACATTTAACAGAAATTAGGCAATAGGTCAGAAATTTACATGGAAAGAACAAGCGGCATAATTTGTTTGCATTAAAACTGCCTTCCACTTTAAAACTAGGCCCAAAATAGGGGATCTGTTAGCATTTCTTTCTCAAATCTTCCTTGCCCTGTCTTTGCAAGAGAGTGTTTATCTCTTTCCTGCTTCACTTGTTGCTGAGCAATTGAACAGCAAAAAAACCCAAGTAGTCTTCTCATTTAGTAATATCTTAGTTCCTTCAGTAGGTTGCTGCTCCTCATCCATTCCAGGCAGCTTCAGTGACTCATGGCTCGGCCCACGGACCTGCAAGCAGCTCCCTGGCTCAGAGCCAGTTTGCCACTCTTGGCAGTTGCCACATCAGTGGAGGAACACCTTGGTGTGTGACCCTGGATCATGCTTCAGCTGCTAGAGTGCACTGACAATTTCTCCAAATGCCTCTGGGCATCTGAACCCTCTATTGAGGTTAACCAGGGGAATATAGCTATAGGGAAGACAGAAATTAAAAATTCACATTCCCAAAACATTCACGTCATTGTGCCACGTCAGCAGGAGACAGCAGTGCACAGACATTCCCATCACTCTTGTCTCTGCTCTGTCATGGACCAGACTCTTGACCTCACACTCATAGGGAACAGCACCTAAATCCATGGGTGAAATTGCAGTTTATGGTGCAAAATGCTCTTTGGGCAATTTGATGTGATAGGATTTGACTGCTTTGTGCGTCAGAGGATCATTCTGCAATTCATGGAACTGCTGCTTCCAGCAGTGGAGTGAAAAGGCAAGAACTTGCTGGCAAAAAATGAATGATAACTTCCCTCTCTTGAATTTATTCAGTTCTTTGAGGTATAAATGTATTCTTGATGGCCAGAGAAATCAGTCATTCTGCATTAGGAAGCTTGGTTGATGTCTTCAGCAGGCCTTTATGAAGTTCTGTGTAAGTGGTTTTAGAAACAACTTAGAGGGAAAGATAGGATGTGGTTTAACACAAGCACTTAATTATGTTTTTGTGTTACTACTTAAGGAAATTTCAATTGTACAGATATGTGAAAGTAAGTTACTTCATCCCTCTAAAACACCCCTGGTGTGGCATTCATCGCTGCCATACTTGTACCTATGTGCCATACTTGTGACTTGTACCACACCTGAATTTTAATCATCATATTGTTTTGTTCCAATTTGATATCTCTCTTACTGTCACAAGATCAGATGTGTTTAATTATGGAACAGGATCCTGCTGAGTTTACAGATAGTGCGTGCCCCAAGGACGTTGTATCTGAACTGTGTGTCGGCTCACCTTCCTTAGCAGCCTCCATCATCTGTGCAGCTTCCCATCCTCACAGGGAATGTGGTGAGGAAGGAAGGGCTGTTCAGCAGAGTTTAAGCAGTGGGAGAAGGTGTATCAGAGTGGGGCCAAACAGGCTAGGATTGTGTATTAAGATATTCTGCATCAAGAATAATAGCTAACACTTGAGATTTGGGCTAAGATGGACAATACTGAATCTGAGGTCTTGTCTGTTATAATGCACTGGAATAAGGAAGGAGACTGGCATCTTGGCAACTGAGCACACTGTCCCCACACTCTCACAGTGGAGAGGGCTCTTTAGCTCCTAACCTTCCAGTGAGATTTGAATCTTGGCACTGAATGAAGGAAACCTTATGCAATAATCACTGGATTTCCTAATACCTTGTCTGTTGCTCCCCCTCTTGATTTCTAAGAGCTTTGAAGATCAGAGGGTCATTTATGATTGTTTTCTGTTCTTTGAGCAGCTTTCACCTCCTCACTCATTGTTCAAAACCTCCCATGTTGTTTATTTACTGATATATGTCAGCAGGAAAAAAAATGGTGACTTAGCAAATTATTTCTGCCAGAACAAAGCCTGCAGACTGTATCTCCAAGCATTAGCTTAACAATAAATCCTTGGACTCAGCAAAACAGAAGTTGTCTATACTGAAAGAAGAGAGCCTGTCTTCCCCAGGGTGTCCTGCACCCTCTGTTCCTCCTGACAGTCAAGTCCTGGTTTCAAACAGTTTTCTTACAAATCCTCCAAGTGCTCTCTGGGACGGAGACAACTGCCCAGGCAGGAGCTGTTTGCAGAAACCTCCTGGAACTGCTGCAGGAGATACTCTGATTACTGGAAGTGAGATCCTGCTGGAGACCTGTGCACCATGTCAGACCAAATTAGATGTAGATCCCTAGTTATGCTACAAAAGTCTTATTCATCCTCTCTACAGGACTGAATCTTATTATTCAGGTCATTATTTCCTTTGCCAGGTTTTCTGCTATTGCTTGGATTGATCTGTGGATGAAACTGGTAGGGTACTGTGATCCTGCTGTCCTGTGGGCCTGTGCTTTTCTCTCCTCACTGCTCTCTCACTGCAGTGAGTGTGCAGGCAATACCTGGTGGGTTTGTTTCTCTTGTTTTGTGCTGTGAAAAAAGCCAAATACTTGCTTGAAAGCCGTCTCATATATTGCTGAAGGCTGTGCTCCCTTTATCCTCAGCATAGTTTAAAAATATTCTTTAACTGTTACAAACCGTTTATTCTACCAGAGGACTTACCAGAAGAGCAGTAAATGTTGAGACCTGTCTGGGCTGTGTGAGGCCAGAGTGGATATCTACTTTTGTGCTCTGTCCTGTAAAGATGAGATGCAATAAAACCTGATCTTGATACTGACTTTCTTTAGAAAGTGCTTTAAGGTCTTGTGAAAAGCAGCAAACAGAAGCAAGGTGGAATTGTGCCGAAGAGTCTTCACCTCCCTGTCGGTCCACTCACAGCCTAGCTAAAGAATTTGTGTTCTTTAGCTCTTATTCCATCTGTTATTGTCTTAGTTCAACATTTTACTTAGTTTTGTATGTTTTTCTAGGGTATTCAAGTGTTTTCTGTGACCTAAATATGTTTTTAACACAGAGCTTTCTGACAGTGAGACAGGGAGAGCTCACTGAGAGAAGCCCTCTGGGGAAGGACTTGGGGTGGATGAAGAGCTGGGCATGAGCCAACAATGTGTGGATGCAGCCCAGAAAGCCAACCATATCCTAGGCTCAGTCAGGAAGGGAGTGGCCAGCAGGTGGAGGATTCTCCCCCTGTCATGCCAGTACCTGGAGTACTGTGTCCAGGTCTGGGGATACGGAGTTGTTGGAGCAAGTGCAGAGGAGGCCATGGAGATGCTCCAAGGGCTGGAGCCCCTCTGCTTTGGAGCCAGGCTGGCAGAGCTGAGGGTGTTCACCTGCACAGGAGAAGGCTTCAGGGAGACCTCAAAGCCCCTTCCAGTGCCTAAGGGGGCTTATAAAAAAAGAGGTATTATTTTACATGGGTAGATAGGGATAGGACAAGAGAGACTTTTTAAACTAAAGGAGGAGAGATTTGAAGGTCTCTTCCAAGCCAAACCATTCTGTCATTCTGTGCTGCTAATCACTGGTGTTTACTGGCTCTGGAGATGAGAGAATTGTACTAGGTGAGTCAGGCTATGAGTTTGCACTTTGCATTTGTGGCTTACACTACCCAAAGTCCAGGACTGCATCTCACCTGAAATTTTGTCATTTATTCTGATTGTGGTTTGTCAGTAAAACAAACTTTTCACTGGGGTCTTTAGGAAGCATTAAACAAAATTTAGGGTATTCACCTAGATGAATCAATAAATAAGCTTTTTACCTATGATTATGCTTTGATGGGTTTTGAAATAACAATGACAGAAAGGACTCATACAGGCAATGAATGAGAACCCTGGTCCATAGCTGTGAAGAGTGCTTCAAACAAAATTTAGGGTATTCACCTAGATGAATCAATAAATAAGCTTTTTACCTATGATTATGCTTTGATGGGTTTTGAAATAACAATGACAGAAAGGACTCATACAGGCAATGAATGAGAACCCTGATCTGTAGCTGTGAAGAGTGTTTCAAATCCTGACTTCAGTGGAAACAGATTGTTAACATACTTGAACCATATCCCTCAGTTCACAGGGCAGTGTTTTCCCCTAGATCTACAGATCCTTACATTTTACACAGGTCTGTTATCCTGGAATCCTATATTGCTAAAGTAATTCAGTTAAAATGTACAGAACTGAGGTGACAGAAGTACCCTTTACACTCAGCTTACTGAAGTTTTGACTTGTTTTCTTTCCAAGCTGGACACTGTTGATGTTGAACGCTTGAGCTCTTGGATGCCTGAGCTGGTTGCATTTTTCCACAGTAGGGGAACATCCCCTTTGCAGCTTTTCAGCCCAGTCAGTGTGGCATGAGAACACAGGTGTCACAGTGCTAGACATGTCTGGAAGTATCTTATCTTTCCCTTTTTGAGTCATCTGATAGTTTCAACTTTATTGATGAAAATTAAAAGCAACATCTGACAGCATGTTTTCTGTTGTGTCCACTTGCCCCCTTGCTGGTCGGAAGGAAAAATGAAGTCAGAGCATTTCCAGGCAAGGAAGGATGGGGTGTTGGCAGTGCCTAGCATTGCCCTTATTTTGGTTTTGGTGGGCCTCAACATAGCTGCACACAGAGGAATATCCAAGACCATTACTCATTAAGTTCTTATACTTTGGAGGTGTCTTTTGATGATACAGTCTTATATTATTCTGGGAGTATTTGTCCTTCCCCAGACCTTTACAAGATGAAGATTGTGTAGTTTTGTTGTAGTTTTTTTAATCTTGATTTTTTAACATTGATTTCAGAATTATAATTTTCTGTAAATCTTTGACAGCTGCTATTTTGTTGCTTTAATTTTCTCAATCTACTTTAATTCTTAGCCTGCACAGCACTTGGTGGGGACAGGACATGAGTACATGATTACAGCCTGCTGGGCCTTCATAAGGCCTGGTCATTTTGCAGTCTTTGGCTGTTTCCAGGGAATGTGCTTAGAGACTCTGTTGGTAACTGAAGCATCTCTTCTTCCCTTTTCTCATTCTCCCCTTCTCTGTGATAATGCAGGTAATGCAGTAAGACATAAAATTAAATGGGGATTAGAATTTCATGAGAAGTGGTATTTTAAATGGAGCTGTACTTGATTCATTTATGCTTTAAAGGAAAGAGCATAAAGCAAGGGAAAATCTGCTAGTTAAAGTATTAAAATCTGCCAGGGGCATGGCATTTCCTTTAACTTCCAAAATACCTGGATCCTTCGACTGGATAGTCGAAGACAAGTGGGAATAGGTATTGTCTGTTCTCTCAGGGTCTCACTTCAAACTATCTTATTTTCATGCTACCTCTGCTTGTGGAAAGGTTGTCTGAGCGTTATAAATGCATTGGATTGGTTCCCATAGACTTGAAATGCCTCTTTTACAACATAAGTTGACCTCTGCCATTTAGGTGCTTTTTAGTTTGACTAAGATGGCAGCTAGTACTGATTTCTAGTAGTTGGAACCATAAACTGTTATTCAAAGGCTGACTTTTTTCCTGATACAGTTCTGTCATGCCCCCCTTCCCCAGCGCAGTTCATCTTGTGTCTCGGTTTGAAAGACAGGTGTCTGCTAAGGAAGGCAGGAAGTTCCCTTGGAATGGAGAATATGACCCACTTCCCTCTGAATCATTATAACTTTGAAATTAAGGGGCTTTCAGGCAGAGATGCAGGAAAAGGAATAACAGTTCTTTCCTAGTATGTATGTGTATAACAAGGCAAACAACAACAATGGCAGCAACAACAAGCAAACAAAAACAAAGAAACAACACACACACACA